>JAWNOQ010000076.1:0-10054 GCA_035045865.1 Drosophila austrosaltans
CTCCGAGATGGTCCCAAAGCCGCAGCACACTCGTAAGGCACCATGGCGATACGTAGACTCGAGTCCTCTCTTGCTATGATTTCTGGTTCATCGCCTCTGACCAGACTGGAGTATCAAGAGTATGCGGCGACCTTGCTTTGGACCTCTTTGACTGAGCAAAAGTAAAAAAGCAAAAGGTATTGGCCTATTTCCGAAGTTTTGTTGCTGGTTCGTTCGAGATGCTCCCCGAATGAGAGTCGTGTGTCCAATAAAACGCCAAGATACTTAATTGATCTGGCTGATTGGATCGTGCACGTCCAGTGTTATTTTGGCTACTTCCACTTTCTTGCGACTACTGATGAGAACCGACTCCGTTTTTTCGTCCGCCAGTTGCAGACCCGCAGTTGTGAGCCAACGCTTGGCAATGCCAACAGCAGAAATAGTTCTTTCCTTTGCCTCATGTAGATGTTTGGCCACAACAACTAGCGCCACACATTATCAGCGAAGCCGACTATACTGCATTCCGGTGGGAGTTGGATGCGCAGAATACTGTCAGACATAATGTTCCATAACAGGGGACCCAGCACTGAGAACTGTGGAACACCTACCTGAACCTCATGTAGCTGAGTACCGCTTTGTGTATTATATTGCAAAATCCTGTTTCGGAAGTAATCTTTAACGATGCTTGTTGTGTGATCTGGGACCTGAAACGTGCTTAGTGCTTCTATGATGCGACACCAGTTTGCCGTGTTGAACGCGTTTTCAACGTCCAGGGTAGTTATTAGGCAGTACTTCTTACTCCCACCTTTCCAGCGTTGTCCTTCAATTGCTTATTTTGCAATATCGACTACTGTTGCAATGGCGTGGACTGTAGACTTCGCTTTCCGCAAGTCAAGTTATCTCGGCGAAAGATCACCAGTTCGTTTAATAGCAGCTTCTATTCTTGTGCTCAGCAGCCTTTCGAATATTTTGGCAACTGAGACCAGTAAGCATATTGGCCTATACGCCGATGGGTCGTCTAACGGTTTTTTGGGCTTTGGAATCAGCACCAGATCCTGTTTTTTCCAAATATTTGGAATCGTGCACTATGCAATGCATCTGCTGAAATCTTCTGCAAATTTGTTAGGTTGCAAACGGACCGCTAACTTTAGTGCTATGTTTGGGATTCCGTCTCGGCCCAATGCCTTGTTATCTTGCAATTGCGCAATAATCGAGGTAATCTCTTCCGTGTTAACAATGCAAGCGTCAGGTGGGGAGGCTTACATAGTGTTTTTGGGCTCCATACTGGATGTATTGGGAAATAATGTTTCCACAATGTAGCGCATGCGGTGCTGCTGGTTTTGTTACTTTTAATTTTTTCATAGCAACTTTGTATGCAAGACCCCAAATGTCATTTTCTGCTTCGTCGCAAAGAGCCAGAAAACATTTTTTTACTCCCTTTGATCATGTTTTTGAGTTCCTTACGCCTGGTGGTATACTCCAACTGTAACCTGGTGAAGCCTTCCGTGCCCGCGCTCTCTGGTAGTTACGCCTGGCACGTAGGCATTTTCTTCTGTCCTCAGAAATGTCATCATTACACCAGAGCATGGTGTCGGCTATGACTCCTACGGGTTACCATGCTGGCATCGCAGGCTTCTGTCACAGCTCGTATGAGTGTTTCAGCTCATGTATTTGCATCGCCAGTCATTGGTGGGATATCTAGTGCCGAAGCGAAAATTTCAGGATTTAGGCTGCCTGCTTTGTTCATTTTTCTTCTAAGTTGCGGTGGCTTACTTCTATTACTGGCACTCCCTATGGTGCACAAAATAGCAGAGTGATCGCTGGCGGTATGCTGTTTACATAATTCCCATCCGATTCTACGAACCATTTGCTCGCTGGCGAAAGTGACATCGATAATTGAGCCATATCCAGCTCTGTTGAGGGTGAAAGCTGTACCCAAGTTTAGCACTGCCAAGTCAAAACTAGCAAATGTTTCAAGTAGGCTGCGTCCTCTGGGATTGGATGATCTGATACCCTCTAACCAGGCATTGAAATCGACGTTTTGCTTACCTCTGATGTCTGCTGCTAGGTTATCAATAATATTCTCAAAATCTCTAAGAAAGAGGCTTGGTGGTAGGAAGCAACTGTATAAACAGAAATCATCTATTTGTGCTCGTACGTAGCAGTTTGCGGTCAGTTTGTAGCGGCGTCTCTGAGACTGCCGCTCACGTATGTTTTTTGGCTATCATCGCATTTTCTTTATTGCTTATATATGTAGTATGGCCAACTGTGTATCGCCAAAAGTTGGACGAACATTGGTTTGTTTCGCTCCCAATTTCGGTTTTTACTACCGCAAGGATATCGTCCTCGGTGGTCAGACAATCAATGTCTCTTATCTCCATCCATACCTCATCAACGACTGCGCGTACTGATGCTTGTGAAGCCAAGACTTCGCTGATCTCCTCCTTTAACCTGTTGCTGTTGTTGCCACCGACTTCCTTATTTAATTCGAGCAACAGCTCTCCCCTGCCTGTTTTCCTTACCAGCTTTAGGTTGTCTTTTACGTTGCTCAGTTTCCCGTCCTGTCTCCTAGTGACTATGCCGAGGATTTGGGCATAGGAGCAGCCTTCATTGGGATTTATAAGTATAGCTTCTGGCCTGCTTCCGCGATTTTGGTGCTTGCTAACGCGCCTTCGGGTAACCTGTTGCCACTCGGAGGGTGCTACTTCTTGTGTTTTTATTAGCTCATTGTTGGTATGTGAGCTGGTTTGCTCAACCCTTACCTGCGCTGCATATGAGGGCTTTGTGTGCAATCTGCCTCGTTGCGGTTTGGGTGGTGTGTTACGCTGCTGCTCCACCGGTTCTTCTCTCGGGCGTTTGGGTGTATCACTGCGGGCGTGTATGGCCGTATTTTTACCCTCACTAGGTAGCTCTTTCATTCCGAGGTTTTCCGTTTTCGATTATTTTGGGGATCTCACCTGCTTGCAGTTTCAGGCAAAGCTGTTCATGAAGTGCTGCCATCCGCGTGATAGCCTGTTTCGTGTTCAGATTGACGTGTCTCACAGGCGCTGTGCCCTCCTCTTTTTATTAAAAGTGGTATCCATCTCCTCTAGAAGTTTGCCCAATTCATCTAGCTCAGCAATTCCTGTAACTAGTGGGCGCTCTTTTCGCTGGCAATTCAGGGCTAGGAATGGCTCGGATGGAAGGATGATTGGTGACTCTCTCAGCCTGGAGCGCCTACCGAATAATGCCTCTTCGCTAGTTGGATCAGCGTCAACGCCTTCAGGGCGTGAAATATGGTCCATGGATGCCGAAAATTTTTCCATTTCGCTCGCAGAAAAATTTAAAAACTAGTAGGCAACCGCCACTAGATGCGTTACTTTTTGAATTAAAAAAAAAAAAAAATCCGGAGGCGCCACCTGCCGGCTAAGGCCAGGGGGACCCTTGTTATCTCGCTGAACAACACTTGTTCGGATCAGCTGATCGGGGGCCGTGGAAAGAGGAAGAAATAACCCCCGCTTCCCTTCTCGGTGTAGTGGCCTTTCTAAACTCAACTTTGGGAAAAAAAACCTTTTTTTTGGGTCCGACGGTGATGTAGCGCCGGCCTTTCAGCTAGCAGGTTTGTGGTTTAACTCCTCATGACAATCTCTAAGATGTTTTTGTACGCCCGCAGGTGTATGGACCACTTATATTGCGGCAGATACGGGCGCGAAGCGGAACTCAAACGATCCCGGTTAAAGGTCACCACTGTACCAATAAGGTGTGGTTGGATGTCTGCGATTTGTTTTTCAATGTGAGCTGATCCCGTAGTTCGGCCCAGTTCGTCAAATTAGTTATTCCCAAGGTACGCTAGACCTAACCGCTGATACACATGTTGTAAAATACATGGAAAGTATGTAGTCAGTACGACTAATAAATTTGAATAATGTATAGGTATTTTTCACCATTTCCAAGTTGGTTGACGGAACCAATTTGATAATTTATTTATTTCTGAGATTTGTTTTATTATTGGTCGCCGATATTTCATTTTTATTTAAATTTTTCTTGCACATTTTTTAATAAAATTTTTGTTTTTTTTTGTTTCTTTCTTATTTTCTTTTTTTGTTACTTATTTATTTCTAATTTTTTAGATTTAGATAAAAACTCAAAAATTGAAAAGTGCAGTACCTCTACAAATAGAGTCCCCACAATAAATATACCAGAAGACACTAATCAACTTGTTTTATCCGCAAAAGCATCTTCGTGCAAGAAGAAGCAAGAAATAAATTAAAACCAAAAACTTAAAAATAAGAAATGCAACAAATGCAACAATGCAAAAAAAAGAAATAAATAACAAAAAATAAAAAACCAAAAAAGTATAGAATTGGCGAAAAACAACAAATTAAAAAAAAAAGAAAAAGAAATATATAAATAACAGACAAAAAAATAAGATAAAAATAAAATATAAAATTGGCGAAGTACAACAAATCTAAAAATAAGAAATACATACATAAATAACGTATTGAACGCACCTACAAAACGAATAAGACCATCAGGTGGCGGACAGAGTAAAATGGACTGGTCCGAAAATTGTCATTAGACAGATTAAACGGACGAAACCCCTACATCTTATTGACAATAAACAGGTTCTTCAATAAACCTTATCAACTAAAACTTCTTAAATTTGTCTGAAACCTCAAAAAAATTGAACGTCCAGACGATAAAAGGCGTAATAGAACTTTTTCATGCGTAAACCACTATCCTATGCACTTCGAAGGGACCAATCAGAAACGATCAGCCCAATTTAGGCAAGTCCCAAAAATCACGCCAGCCTCAAAAAATTTCAAATAAATAATCTAATAATTCTAAGACGTAAGATGTTTTATAAGCTTTCTAAAGATTTTGCCACATTATAAATGTGTAACTATCAAATAACAGTTTGTAAGGGTATACAAACTTCGACACGGTCGCGAATGTTTACTTCCGTCTGTTTGACCCTAACTTCTCTTACAAGTGTTAATTGGGCCGTTGGATTCGCAGACCGACACAACAATTGCATCTACTGCTTCAACTACAACTGTAACAGCCGCAACGTCTGCAGAAGCATCAAATAGCTCCCAACAGGTCAGCGCAAAAAAAAATCTGCCGAGGCAGTGACGTCGAATCCAAACTCAACTGTTTTTATTTACATAAACAATCGAAAGCTTAGCCCGCAAACCAAAAAAAGGCCGAAAAATTAACAAAACTAAGAATCTTCAACGCAAACTTTGGAAGGCAACAGATTCCAATTACTGGCAAATCAGCTGAATATATGGAAAAAGTACAAAGGAACCCTCTAAAGGCAAAACGTCACCATTTTACATCCGTTGTGCAAACTGCTCTTCACTAGTGCCATCCTCCTGGCACTAGTGAAGAGTCACTAACTTTTTTGTGACTCCACTCAATTGAGGGAACATAAGAAAGACCAAAGTGCAAACCAAACCACATTAAAACTTAAGAGCACCAAAGGTCTTCAAGTCGTGATTAAAGGCACTGAACCAACGGTTTCGACTCAGGAAATAGAGAAGCATTGATTGAGAAGGGTTCTGAGGTTTAGTGTGCCTCAAATATTCTGAACAGAAACAATGTGTCCCAACTTCTGTGTAAAGAGGAGTTACAGTGGTTTGGCCACACAAAGTCGTTCTACAGCTTTCGCCCAGTTTGCGTTGTCTGTGGTCAAGTTCAACACGACTGTGTCTGTCCCGGCAGTAAAACAAATGTAATTAAAAGGAAGTGCAGCAACTGTAGTGGAAACCACACAGCGAGTTACTTTTGCTGTTGCATGGAACAACAAATCACCTAGACAATCCTAATCGAAAGCTGATCAAACATTGTCTCCACAATGGATTTGCCACATTTCTTGATCTCTCTGAAAAGAGTTTACTTACTTCTTCAATAAGCCCACGGGATAAGTCAACGTACCGGCCAACAGATCCACGTAAGCTCCTAGATCTAATAGACTTCACAGTCACCAGGGGAATTACAGACAACTTGATAGCCACTAGCATAATTGTCATCATACTACTCGCTAGTACTTTATTCGGGATTAACATATCTGCAATTGAGCTAACAAATTATAAACAAACAGGCTCTGATTGAAGAAATATATAAACTGGACGATATCTTTATCGATATAACATTTTTTACCTCCGAATTAGATTCGATGCTCAATGAAGCAGCAGATATCACCACCCCATATACAGCTCAGGCAGGAATGGCAATACCCCGGTCACCGGCAGCAAAATATTGAGTGAAGATAGCTTTTTGAACTCCAGCAAAAACGCTTGGGCAAGAACAGGCAAGGTTACATAGGCTTACTCCTACATTCTCTAAATATCCGCTGTGGAAAGCTCATCCAACCGAGATAATTTCACATATACAATGTCCAACTGGCAAATGGGCCCGCACAGATGAAGAAAGAGCACCTTCTGCCAAATCCGTAATTAAACTAATCTCAGCTTCCCCCTCTAAGCAGCCTAGTAGAAAGTGAGCCTCCGAAATTCTGCGATTATTAAAAACTATCTTAACCCAAGAAAGTCGAGTGGTCATGAAAAAATAAGTCCGAAAATGAACTCCCATATCACCTCAGAAATCCGCACAGCATTCAAACAAAAAGAATATTGCACAGCAGTTTTCTGAGACGTCGCCCAAGCCTTCGATCGAGTCTGGCTTGACGGCTTCATATATAAAATAAAAGCGATGCTCCCATATTACACATAGGTTAATGGAATCATATCTATCCAAGAGAAAATTTGACGTATAATGTAATAGATTCACATCTCTCTGATGACTTCAAATCAAAAGCAGGAGTAGCTCAAGGCAGCGTGCTGGGTCCAACACTTTATTTCTTTGTACAACGGAGATACCAACAAGTCCTACACTTACAACATCTTCTTTCGTCGGCTATCCTCAGCCGCTCCAAATGTCCGATCAAGGCTGCTAAGCAACGTGCAACCTACCAATAGGAAGTTGAAAAGTTCCGTTCCGTTTACCATCAATATTAGTGCCTCAATCCGACGATGTTGTATATCTTGTAGTTCACCCTGACAGAAGACTAACTTAGTGTAAGCATATCGAAGCCAAGAAAAAGCAGTAAGGCTTAAAACGTACGGCTCTAGTCGCGGGGACAATCCACAAAATACAAAACAAAACCGAAACTATGTTCAGTTCCGAAACTAAATGTGAAAGCATAGTAGTTTTTAGCAAAGGAATAGAGAGCTCTGAACTGATTACACGTTAAAGACGATTATAATCAGCAGATAGAACTCGAAAAGGTTTATGCATTAAGTAGTTATTCCTACATCGTGGAAGTGATAGAGGAATATAGTTTCTAGTAGGTCAACAACTTACGAGAATGTATTATATCGGATGGAAGATCGTTAATAAAAAGGGTGAATAGCAGTGGTCCCAGATGACTACCCTGAGGCACACCCGAAGCTACTTGTATGGTCCTTGAACATGAAGACTTGAATAGAACTTTCTGTGTTCTGTCTGTCAGGTATTCACGAATCCAGCAAATTAAAGGGCTTGGGAAGCCAATTTTGTTTAATTCTAAAAGAAGAAGTGTATGATTAACAGAATCAAAAGCCTTACTGAAATCAGTATAAATGGCATCAGTTTGTCCTGCATTCCTAAATCCTTCGGGGGGGAAAGATGTAAATTCTAATAGGTTAGTGGTAGTAGATCTACGTTTCACAAAACCATGCTGAGATGGTGAAATAATAGATCTACAAATATGTTGCAGTTGAGAAGTAATTAACTTTTCAAATGCTTTAGGAATAGCGGACAATTTAGAAATACCCCTATAATTGGATGCTTTGGACTTTTTACCATTTTTATGAAGAGGAATTATATAAGATTCCTTCCATATAGGTGGAAAATGACATGATTTAACGGACAACAAAAAATGTTTTTGAAGTGGCTTACATGGAGTTTCAGCACAAAATCTGAGTACACAACCAGGTATTCCATCAGGACCAGTGTGTGACACAGGTTTTACTAAATAATCACGCTAAGAAGCGAACTTTCATCGATCGAAGGACTACAAAGACAATTAGACCTTTTTATCTGATAAGGATACGACAGATTTGCTCGGTAGGCTCCGTTGAGGAATATGTTGTTGTGAAGAAATCAGCGAACAAATCAGCAATCGCTTGACCTGAGTCCGCTAAAATATTTTCAAACGATAGCATTACGTTTAGAATTCACAAAGCTATAAAACTGTTTAGGATCACGGGAAAACTCAAGCTTACAACGCTTGAGGTAATTATTATAGCAGTGCTTGTTAAGCAACATAAAATTGGAGCGAGCAACTGCGTAAAGAGCAACGTCTGAAGAACGTCATTCCCCCTTGTATTTTTTATAATATCTGGATTTGACATTTTTCAAGTTGGATAGCTCACGAGAGAGTTACGGAGTGCCTGTGAGACGACACTGGAGTAATCGGTGGGACACAAACCTTAAAAAGCGAACCAAGGGTATCATAAAACAACGAGATAGCAAGATCCATGTCTGAGCAACTGTATAAGGATGACCAGTCAGTTCTCAGAATGAGCTCATTCAGTTTAACAAAAGTTAGTCTTGCGAAAATTACTGGATTTAATCACAGGACTGACACCAACAATCGGTGCACGAAACGACACATCTACAGATAAATTCAAAGTACGATGAAAATTGTCTTCAAGCAAGACCAGAGGGTCGGTTTTAGTTACTGCATAGTTGGTGGAATCCAACACAAATATCAGATCTAAGGATCTGCCTATGTTATTTCGCACAGGGTTTATTTGAGCTAATGATATCTCAAAAAGGCCATCAACAAAGCAGTGAGATATAGAAGTTTTTTTCTAAGCAGATTCATCAGATTGAGACCATGCTTTTTCTGGTAAACCAAAGTCACCAAAAACAATTAAGATATCACTTTATCACTTTAAGAGTAAAAAATATCGAATAGAATCTAAATGTTAAGTATACATTTCCATGTCGGATCGTGGCGGGATGTAAGAACAAGTAATGTAGACAGAGAAAGACTTGAATTTTTTCTTAACACTAACAAACTCAATCTCCAGAGTGTTCGGTGAATGGATTTGGTCAGAAGTTAAGGCCGAGTCAACAGCAATCAAGAAGAAGCAATCAGCAAGAACTCCTCCACCTACACGAGAAGTCCGAGCCTAAAAATTTAAAATTTTGCGGAAAAAACAAATGCATCGTTAATTAGAGGTTTTAACCGTGTCTCGGTAAACACTAAAATTTTAAATTCAAATGCTAGACTATCTAGGTAGAGTCTAGGAAGCTTAGATTTAAGTCCTCTCACATTCTGATAGGTCAGATGAAGGGACGAGATTAGTTTTTTGGAACACCAGCCGATGCTGATATTCCGGAAGATGAGGAATTATTGTATTCTTTTACTGAATGTGATCCGGCCAAAAGCTGCTATGACATATACAGTCAAACAGTTCATCCGGGACACTTATTTTAAAGGATGATATCTCCCTCGAATATTTAAATTTAAATTTTTCCACCGCTATTTTAGCGTTATAGTGATGGGCTTGAATTTTTGTCTTAATAAAAGCTATGATGTCATCCGACGAATGTTCGGGATCAAGCCTTGAAACAAATATTTGTTTCTTAGGTGGAACTCCAGTTAGAGGCTTATAGGAACCAGGACGAAACGTCAGCGACTACAATTGAATCCGCCTGAGTGCCCCGTATTGCACCTCCAACTGGACTACTATCGGCAATATCTACAGTTATTGACAGAGATAGATGCGAGCGCGAATAAAAGAAATCAGAAAAAAAGAGAATGCGAAAGCGGTTTTAAAGCAGCAAAAAAATACAAACGCAAGATTAAAGATTAACAAAAACAACAACACAGCTGTAAAAAGTTTTCTTGTTTTTCGAAGATTAAATTTAATGCTTTGGTTTTGATCTTGCATAACCAAAACGCGCAATGACAAAAATTTAAATGACAAAATACTGTCAATAGTTGTTACTTAATTAATAGCTGAATTTTTAGCCAGGCGCGGTGAGATTAAAACCGAAATAAATGAAATTATGCAAGTGCACAAAAAATCACATCTAT
>JAWNOQ010000077.1:0-16961 GCA_035045865.1 Drosophila austrosaltans
ATGTTCTGGACCAGGAAGTGACGTCACAGTGTTTGATAAGGGGTGTGATGACGTCATGGAGCGGAAGTGGTTAGTGATAAGGCTGTCGTGAACGTGGATGAGGAGCGTGGAGCGGAAGTGGTTAGTGATAAGGGTGTCGTGAACGTGGATGAGGAGTGTGGAGCGGAAGTGGTTAGTGATAACGATGTCGTCAACGTGGACGAGGAGCGTGGGGCGTGGGGCGTGGGGCGTCTGGCGGAATTCGTCATAATGCTAAGTAAAGTTGAAGGTCAAGATTGTTATGAAATTCTCTTATCTGGACTTGTTGACTTGTTGTGGTGGTAGCGTGGGAAAAAAATTATTTTGAAGAAAAACAATTATGTGTGTGATAAGAAGCAAGAGGGCACGCGCTCTTCTATGGGGAAAAAAAAATTGTGATAAGAGAGTTAAATGCTTGAATTTCATTTACATATAAAATGAAAGAAAGTGAATTAAAATAATTTACTTGACAAGTACGATTTTCTGTGAACAGTAGAAGAAAAAAGGTTAAATAATTGAAAAATGGAGCGATATTGTGATGTGTGTAATATTAATGTGAATATAGCTAGATGGAGCTATCATTTAAGGACAAATGAGCATAGAACGAATGCGTGCGAAACTTTGGATTCATGTGTGAAGCAAATTTCTAGTGGTTTTCGAAACCGCATTACAACATATCGCTATGAGAGCGATAATAGTGGAAAAGAGCTGCAATTGCCTGAAGACTTTCTTGCAGAAGCGGGAGCTTCTCTGCTACCAATATTGACGAGATGGTTAAACATTAATACAGCATGCAAAGTTAATCTCGAACTGTTCGGGGAGTATATGAAGATAAAGGATGATGAGATGACTGTAATGGTTAAGTCTCATCAGACTCCCATGAAGGTGCTAACGGTTGAATGTGATCTGGAAGAAATATATGTAAGCCAGACTGCAATAATAAGCACTAAAATGGATGAATTTCAAGAGCGTGACAGTGGCTGGACCTTAATAAAAATACTTTATCTAGAAATGAATCTCAATAAGTATGAACCACTAAAAGTTTCGAACTATGTCAAACTTCCGAAACAGATTGCTATGAAAAAAGCAGTAGTGAATGTTCAAAACAATGATGATTTTTGTTTCAAGTGGGCTTTAATATCAGCGATGAAGCCTGTAGAATATCATCGAGATAGACCATCTTCATATAAAATAGCTGATATACGCTCTCCAATAATTCAAATAGACGATACGCAAAGACTTAATTTCACCAATCTGGAATTCCCCCTTAAACTGAGAGACATTAAGAAATTCGAGGAGCAGAATGAAATAAGCATAAACGTTCTCGGTTATGATGAGGAGATGAAAAGTATAATTGGTCCTCTACACATAACTTCGAAGAGGCAGAATAAACATGTTAATCTGCTGCTTCTCGAGGGTGAACATAACTCACATTATACTTGGATTAGGAATTTATCGAGGTATGTCTTTTGGATTTTAACATCAATGAAAAACAATAATAATAATCTCTATACACATATTGAATAGACTTGTGCGCAAACAGTTGACAGCAAGTACACCAAAACTCTACTTTTGCGAGTTGTGCCTCAACTATTCGAGAAATCTTAGCACACATTCTGAGGACTGCAGCAAAATAATATCCATACTGCCAGACGAAAAACGCAAATATCTACAGTTTTCTAACGTCAACAATAAAATGCAAGTACCGTTTGCTATATTTGCAGACTTTGAATGTATATTGAAGTCTGTTAATGAAAACGTTAGTGATAATGTAGTTAATATTCAAGAACACATTCCTATAGCATATGGTTATTATATTAAATGTAGCTACAACCCCAATTTAAATAAATTTTCATCATATACAGATGAAAATGCAAGCGAATATTTTGTTAAATCAATCATAGAGGATGTAACTATGTTATATACCCATCTCTATGCAAATCAAAAAAAGACGCTAAATATGTCTGTAGATGATGAAATTTTATTTATGAATGCAGTTAATTGCCATATATGTGAAAAGGCTTTACTAAATGATAGAGTTAGAGATCATTGTCATTTAAGTGGTAAATTTAGAGGAGCAGCACACAATGCTTGTAATGTTAACTATAAGATTCCAACATTTATCCCAATTTACTTTCACAATTTTTCTCGATATGATGCACATTTGTTTATACGAGAATTGTCTAAAGTTCCAGGGGATATAAAAGTTATTCCTCTTAATAAGGAGGTATACATTTCCGTATCAAAATTCATAAATGTTGGAGAGAGCATCATAGAATTGAGATTTTTAGACTCATTTCGTTTCTTGCCTGCAAGTTTAGACACCCTCAGCTCAAATTTAGAGAAAAAAGATATGAAAGTAACTTCAAGTTTTTTCCCCGATGATGACGATGATGATGGTTGTAGTCGGCTAGACCTAATGCGTAGGAAAGGGGTATTTCCGTATGAGTACTTGGATTCAATTTCTCGCTTGCATGATAATACATTGCCATCTAAAGATAAATTTTTCAACAAACTTTCGAATAGCGAATGTTCTGCTGAAAACTATCAGCATGCGCAAAAAGTTTGGAATATTTTTCAGTGTCAGTCCCTTAAGGACTACATGGAACTCTATTTAAAAACTGATGTTCTGCTGTTGGCGGATGTTTTTGAAAATTTTCGTTGTATATGCAGCAAAATTTACTCTCTTGACCCTGCACATTATTACACAACACCGGGGTTATCTTGGGATGCAATGTTAAAATCAACTGGTATACAACTAGAATTATTTACAGATATAGATATGCAGAGATTTATTCAAAATGGTATTCGTGGTGGGCTAGTACAATGTACGCAAAGATATTCCAAAGCAAATCATAAATATATGAAGAATTATAATGAGACAGTGCCATCACAGTTTTTATTATATTTAGATGCGAATAATTTGTATGGTTGGGCTATGTCACAGTATCTCCCATATAAAGACTTTTGCTGGATGAATGATTTGGAGGTTAGTGAGTTCAATGTTTTTAATATCCCAGCGGATTCTGATAATGGATATATTCTTGAAGTTACTTTAGAATATCCAACTTCTTTACATGACTCTCATAACGATTTGCCGTTCTGTCCAAGCAATCAGAAGCCCACAAAATTGTGTACAGTGGAAAAGTTAATTGCAGATCTAAACACCAAACACAAATATCCAATTCACTATAGAAATCTTCAGCAGTGCATTCAAAATGGTCTTGTTTTAAAAAAAATACATCGAATTTTAAAATTTAAGCAAGCGCCTTGGCTTAAGAAATATATTGATATTAACACTCAACACAGAACAAATGCGAAAACTAGTTTTGAAAAAGATTTTTTTAAACTATTAAATAATGCGGTATTTGGCAAGACCATGGAGAATGTTGAAAAAAGAAAAAATATTAAGATAGTAAGTTCATGGGAGACAGTTCGTTGCAATAAGTTAGGGGCTAGAGCATTAATATCAAAAGCCAATTTTGAAAGTTCAGCTAAGTTTGCCGAGGATATGTACGCAATTCAAATGAAGCGGTTATTGAATGTATATAATAAACCTATATATTTGGGGTTTTGTGTGCTAGATTTATCAAAGTTTCAAATGTACGATTTTCACTATAGCTATATGCTTCCTAAATTTAAAGAAGCGTTAAGTTTAAATTATATGGATACTGACTCTTTTATCTACACCATTAGAAGAAATGATGTATACGCTGATATTCGCAATGATGTTGAAATGAGATTTGATACATCTGAATATTCAGAAGATTTAGCAATCAAATATCAAATACAGAGGTGTAATAAAAAAGTTTTGGGCATGATGAAGGATGAAAATAACGGAAAAATAATGACAGAATTTATTGGACTACGGCCCAAAATGTACTCTCTTCGTCTTGAAGATGGGGGTTGTGTTAAAAAAGCAAAGGGTGTTAAAAACGCAGTGTTAAAAAACGTAAGCTTAGAATCATTTGCTGATTGTTTATTCAATAATAAGACATATACAACTAGTAATATGTTAATTTTTAAGTCCAAATTACATACATTGTACACACAAAAAATAACAAAAATAGCATTAAGTTCTCAAGATGATAAGAGGTTTATAAGAAACGATAATATACATACATACGCTTGGGGGCATTATAAAATTTCAAACCTATAATAATAAAGAACAACAAGTGCTATAAAAAACAAAAGGAAAAACATTAAGTTCTCAAGATGATTAGAGGTTTATAAGAAACGATAATAAACCACAAAAAAAAAAAAAAAAAAAAAAATGTTTTTGTTTTTCTTACTTTTTGCTGTTGATAAGCGAAGGGGAGCTGGAGCGGAAACAGCTAACAATTTTTTTATTTATTCTCATTATTTTCAGCTGATGATGATGGCAAGTGTATGCTATTAAATTAGTTTAAGTAAAGTTTTGTAACGGAGGCAGTCGGTGAAAATACTGGAAACCATCAAAGACTCAAACTTTTTTTTCGCAATATGAGTCATAATAACAATCAAAATTTAGCTATTCAAGTGAATGTAGTCAGCTCATCAACTGATGTTGTACAATCAGCAATTGATGATGACGTAGCAGAAACGATGAGCGAGGATGAGTTAGAGTTTCTACTAGCACATCAAAGAAATGAAGCAATTCGGATAGTAGAAAGTTCGATGCTTGAGTCCGAAGAAGATGCTCAACAACCATGGTTTGATATTGAACAAAATGCACAACAACCTTATGATGATATTGAATTACCCATGTTTGATGCTGAATAAAAATAATAACAAAAACTAAAATAAAACATTTTTTAATTAAATTTTCGAAAATATGCTGCTGCTGTTTTATTATATATATATATATTTATAAATTTCATGTACAGAAAATTTTTTTTTTTCACATATCAAATAAGTTAGTCAATTTCCATGTCATATGTTTGAATGTAGTCGTTTACATTTATTATTTTTACTTGACTTTCATAATCTGTGTCAACAGCGCTGTACTCTTCCACTTCACCATTAGCCAAAATTCGGTCAGCTTGATATTCACGGTATTCATAGCAACTAATTTTCAGCTTTCTTAAATAATATTTACTATCATATGTACATCTAATAGTTAGATCAAAGTCATCATAGCGAAGTTGAAAGTGACGATAAAACGGTTTTTCGCTTTGAATTATTCCAGCTATATCACGCTCTTTCTGCACAAGATCTTGTCTGAATGCCTCAATCGCTTGTTCTGCAGTGAAATAATTTGCATATGGAGATGCAGTTGTTGTTATTGGTGCGTCTGTTGTTTTGATTGTTGTTGTTGTTGTCGATGATGTTGTTGTTAGGAGAGGTGGTGACTGCAATTCTTCTACATCATCATTCAAAAATGTTACCAACTTTTCACTTTGAGTCTGCAAGTGATTTTGAAATTGATCAACCAATCCGCTATGTCCGTTGTTTGGAATTCCTTCACTCAACTTTTCACTTTGCTTTAAAAATTGAAAATTAAGTAATATTTTTACGCTATCATTATTTGGAAGATTAAGATAAAATTCCAAATCTTTCACACTTGAGTTCGAACTTATTTGTATTGGCACTGGGATTGCAAAATAGCCTTGAATAGCTAAAATTGCACAAAGGAACAGAATATTTATTTTTTGCATTTTAGCGAAGTAAGATCCAAACGTTTTGGGTTCTGAAAAATGATTGACTAGTTTGTATATCATATACAAGTATTTAAGGGTACGCCTTACCAATACCAGATGCTGTCAAAGAAACTTTTTGTTGTTGTTTAAATAAAAAAAAGTTGACATTTCATAATTTTATGAAACAATGTACGCTGATTCATCATTTTTTTTTTGTTCACTTTTGTTTACTGTTTACTTCATTTTTTTTCCTTCATCTATCCATGAGTTATGCTCGTTTGAGAAGCCTAACCACTTAACGAATGCTTTACCGCCCTTCTTGCGTATTACTTTTTCAACTAAATATGTATGGGGGAATCGAGATTTTTGAAGTTCTTCAGCATAGAAACCGCCCTTAATTGCTTTTCCCTCATAGTCTTGCAATAAATACGTTGTAGGGTTTGTATTCTGCACTTTTGTTATTTTAAAAATCTCAGTCGTCCAGTTAGGAGTATACCCCTTCTCGAAAACATGTTTATATTTATTTATTCGAACATAATCACCAACATGAAATCGTGACTTAGTAAATATTTTTCTATTATTGTAAACACTACTTAACAATTCTTTTTCATTTGCTTGATTTACTTCACAAGGAGCCATTTTAATTGTTCGGTGATGCTTTCTATTGTATTTATCAATTAAATTTTGAAAAATATCAATCCATCGATATGTTCCATTAAAACTAAACTCTTTCCACATCATTTCTTTAATGGTTCTATTAAATCTTTCAACAATTGAAGCTTTTAAACTACTATATGTTGAATAGTGATTTATATCATATTGCTTCATTAATTGCTTAAATGTTTTGTTAAAAAACTCTTTACCATCATCAGTTTGTAAATTCTTGGGAGTTCTCCCTAATTTAAAAATACTCAGCATTGCATTAGCAACTTCTTCTGCATTTTTGGTTTTAAGAGCTCTAGCCCAAGCGAATTTGGAAAATGTATCAATTACTGTTAAAAGATATCGATGTTTCTTATTTGATGACGTATAATTATCCATTTGCACTAAATCAGCTTGCCAATGATCATCAATATGTCTCATAATAACTCTTCGCCTCCTAAAGTTTTTTCTTGCAGGTGCGTGAAGCTCATTAATAATATCTCTCTTACTCATCTTATCTATTAAGAAAACTCTCCCTTCATTTCAATGCTTTCCCTCCCTCGAGGTTTTGTTTTCGTAAAAGTGTTGAAAATATAATCCTCAAGAGCATTTAATTTCTCATTCACAGCAGCAAAATGTGAGGAAAAGAGGGCTTCAGTATTTTTTTCACTTGCAGCTATATGAATCTTAATATTCTCATTAATTTTATTCTCAACAGTTGAGTTTTCTTTTTTTATATGAAGCAATAAATCTTGAGTTACTCCATTTATTTGTTTTTGGAAAAATTTCTTGTTGACCACATCTTTTTCTTCAATAGGATCTGCAGCATTTTTAAGACGTTTGTTTTGGATATTAAGATTTTGATCGTGGTCAACAAACAATCCCATCCGTTTATACTCATTTTTCCTAGAGCTACCTAAACTATATTTATCGTATGAATGCTGTCCAAACTTATCAACTGGCATTTTGACAATGACTAATTTTATTAAAAAATGTATTCATATATACGAATGTAAAAGTGTGTGTGTGTGTGTGTGTGTGTGTGTGTGTGTGTTTTCATCTTCTAGCTTTATTCTCGAAATAGAACTCAACAAAGTTCTTAGTTTCTAGCAGTTCTTTAGTGATGGATTCTTCCATTTCAGCTTTCATCGTATTAATATAGTTTAACAAAGAAATTCTTAATTCATCAATACATTTTTGATTTTCTTTCATAATATCTTTCCTTAATTCTGTATTTTTATCTGTTATATATTTCTGCAATAGCTGTATTTTATTAGTTATAGTATTTTCTAATTCCGTTTTGCTTTGCGCTATCGCATTTTGAGTAAACACTTTGTGAGTAAGAGCCTCCTTATTTAAAGTGAAATGACCAAACTTATCAATTCTCATGCTTGAACTTGTGTTTCCAAACTTATCAATTCTCATATTTGGTCATGTGGGTGTGCTTTAATAATAATAATGATGTTAATATACAATTTTAGCTTCACGAAGTTCTTCAATTATTGATATTATTTCATTATTATGATTGTTATGTCCAGCTGTTTGTGATGCAACTAACAGTTTTAATCTATCTACAATTTCATTAGGATCATCCCAATATATATAATTTGGTTTATTTACATTCAGTTTCATGAGACCACTACCAATATGAGTGGGAGATGAGCTCGAATGTGATACCGATTGTGTAATTGGTGTAGAGGTCAGTTGCGAAAACAGAGATTTACTGGGGAAGAGAGGTTTGATTATTTGCGTATATTTTTTAGAACGATTACCCTTAAGTTGTTCATCACTCTTATGATTTCTTCTGTGGGCATTTGTTATATTTAATATATTTTTATAATTTTCTAAATCTTCCTTATTATAATGCTTTGGATCATTTTCATAAATTAATGAATATAAGCCAGTAGTTAAAGGCCAATTTTTACCACTCTCCAAAATAATGAATTCTCCATTTGATGTGTTAATTTCAGAATTACCTAACCACACTTTTTTTTCATTATCTTTATAAGGGCCATATGCTTTATCGAGAACCTTTCTTCGTGTTAATTCGCTAATATTGAAAATTTTTTCTGCTTCATGAGTACTATCCTTTAATAGTTGCGTTCGGTTATTATCTATTGAGGTACTACTAACGTATTCATCTAAAGTAGTTTCATTATTATCATCAATATCATCATCATCATCATAAGCATCATCATCATCACTTTTAACATTTGCTCTAGAGAATGATGCTTTTTCAGAATTTGTTTCTATAGCTGAATCTTTTTGAATTTTTGGGGTTTTTAATACTTCTTCTTCTTCTTCTTTTTTGATGGTTAACAATTGTTTATTAAGTGTTTCGTTTTTACTAATAAGTTTTTCCAAAGGCTTTGTTATTGGTCTGAATGATTCTTCTAGTTCTAAATCTGCTTCAGCTTTTCCTAATTTAATGCTCTGAAATTTTCTCTTTAGAATATTTCTAGTTTTCACTAGCTCTTTTAATACATTTTTTTTTGTTCTATCCATTTTTTGTAGTTAGGAACTGATAGCAGTTAAAGAGAACTGTTTGCAGTTATAAGCTGTTGATAAGCAGTTTAAGAGAGCAGTTTTGCAGTTCAATAGCTATTGATAAGCAGTTTTAAGAGCGCTGCTAGAAGTTAAATAGTTGTTGATAAGCAGTTCGCAGCTTAGCGTATGTTGATTAACTGTTTCAAAACAGGATGTTATCTGCTTTAAATAGATGATGATGAATAAGCTGAAATACTGAAACAGAAATTAAGCTGAAAGAGAAATGATGTTTAAGTTGAAAACCTCCCCCCAACCTGTTGCTATGAAATAATAACATTTTTTTTTAAATTTTATTTTTGCATAAGAATTTTTTTTTTATTTTTATTTTGAGTATATATAGATTACAATGAGTTTTGTAGAGTGCTTTTGTATAAGGCTATTTCTTTATCTTTATTTTTTTTAGCTTGAAGAAGCTGAAAATACAGCTTCTTATACCGATTTGCTGCATTTAACGCACAGAATTCAAATGCGTTGTTGTTTGGGGGTGCGTTGATGTTTGGAGGTGCGTTGTTGCCTTCTTCTTCTTCATCAGGAGTATCCCAATTTTCAGGGGTATCCTTCTCATGATAGCCGCATTCTATCTGCAGGTCAATTGATTGGAGATCCCCCTCCATTTCCTCATACTCATACTCACGGGGTTGGTCATCCGGAGTTAGCAAAGATAATGCGTAATGATTATTTTGCTCGAATTTGCTTTGAGTAAAGAAGTCCCCCGGTTGTTTGGGGTTGTGCAGATTTTTTTTCCTAATATGCTGCTGAAAGATATCGAACTCCTTTCCGATATCATTTTGCCTTATTATACGTAGTGTAGGTAAATTGCTGGTTAATACCAGCAAGTTCCTACAGCAAACTCTTAATTTGCTCATTACGCTACCGAATGAGTTCTCACCCGCATACCACTTTATTTTTCGGATATGGGGTATTTCAGAGTCTCTTTCCATATTTGGATGGAAGTGTTCTCCATTAGGTGACCGTATAGTGTAGACATTGGGCTCTCCATCCAGCGAATGGCTGAATGTGATGCCAATTTCTTTCACAATATATTCCCGATTCCTCCCTGTGAGTCCGTAACTTTCTATAAAAGCTATGTTTTCACTGGTTGTGAAAACACTGGGTTCACTGTAATTTGAACACATTCTGAGGATAATTTTTTTTTTTTGTTTAGTGCTTTAAGTTATAGTGCTTCTTTGCAACTAAGTGGTTGTTATGAGCAGCATTGAAAATGAAACCTTTTTGAACTTCCTCTTCGTTATGATAACATTTTTCTTAAATTTGCTGTTAATCATTTCCTGCAACTCTTTCAGAAAGCTAGAGTTGGATATTTCTCTTGTATTAGCTAAAAACTAAAGATTACAACTGTGTTTACCCCGCTTGAGCTGGAAGTAAGATAACGGAACACGCGCCGTCTAAGTTGTTGTGCTGGGAAGGTTTCTTATCTTTATTCATATGTACCAAAAATAAAAAATTACTGAGCCCGTCTAACTAAGTTATTTGATGGATTGTATTCAACTATTCGATCATGAATAAGAACACAGTAGGCTTCAACAGTCTCTTCAGCGCTTGGAGTTGTTGATAAATCAATAGTGAGTCGTATATCAATGGGTCCGCTTTTAACAGCTTCCTGTTGATGTGAAAGATCTATTACGATGATCGGTGCCTTTTCCTTAAATTCTTCTGGACTCAAAAGAGGTTGTGGAGGTCGCATGTAGTAGCTTTCTTGAAATTTCACATACATTTCATAAAGCATTGCATAGCGAGCTTGATCAAAGTTTATATTTAGATCATCATATGGATACGAATCAGAATTTAAATGTATTTTTAAGTTTGCTAAATTATTTGATGTTATTACATTTTTCGATGAAAAAGCAATTAATGCAAAGCGGGGGCGTTCTCTATCAGATGCTAACTTTACACTCCAAGTATGCTGTGAGCCATTAGTAAGTGATGGATTCATATAGCAATCCCAACTACGAAATGCAAGAGTTAGCGGTCTGCTAGATTCAGTAACTTTTAACATTGAAAGTGAGGAAGCATGATTTAATGTTACATGCTGTACTTTCCAAAAAATCTTGTGAATATTTAACTTGTGATTTTCATTTCCAACTTTTTGTGTGTAAACATTTCCCATATTTCTACTTAAAAGCAAGACTAACTCATGCTTGCAATTAAGTATAAGTTTATCATAGTCTTCAGCGAAGCCCAATAGCATTTTTAGTGGTACGATAAAATTGAATCGACCCTTATTATTGATTTTTACTATTGGAAAGGTGCTCTGATTGAACCATCCAGCATTTTGTCGCATAACACTCTCATCCTTATTTAATGAGACATAGTTTTTTATTGTTGTAGTCATTCCTACATAACGAGTGCGATCGATTTCAACCCCGTTGAGCTCATATCGTATTTCATCAAACAAATGCGCCATACAATTATTTTTTAGTATTCCTGTTGAAGTTAACTTATAATCAGCTTGAGAGATTGTTCCCTCTATATAAAGGAGACTTTCGTGGGGGTATACATATAAATCTTGATTTTGTATACAAATTCGAATTTCATCATTAGGATTATAAGAAGTATGCTGTTGTGGTTGATAAGTGTGATATTCTTTCCTAACTATGCTATTATCTTCGTAGGCTCTCTCACGAACATTTAAGATATTGCTCTCTATGCTATTAGTATCCATTTTTTATTTTTCTTTATCTCGAAGTTAAGTATCTCGAAGTTTAAGTCCAATTGATTTTAAAAACGCTTTATTTGATGATGTTAAGGCTCTTTTGGTGGAATATGTTGTACTGCTCACTCCAACGTTTCGAATCAATCTGTTTGCATCCCTCTGGAGGGTTTTGTAGTTATATATTATCATCGTTGTGGTCTGAGGTGAATTCGAAGTGTGATCTCTTCTCCCCGCAAATTAATAAGTTCACCGTTCTGATCAAGCAGTTCTACTCTTAGCTCTCGTATCTCCCGAGTGTTTACGGGTAAATAAATAAGATTATGTGGAGTTTCATCTATTTTATAGCCTGGGGGAGAGTTGAGCGCAAACTCATGTAGTGTATGCGATTTGTTGTTGTTTACATAAGATCCGGTTACAATATTGCATTCTAAACGAACAGCATTCACCTTACAAATATTCAATAACATATTCGATGTATGTTTCACATCTGCTTCTAGCACTCTCTCTCCATATCCAAGAATGCTACCAATTGAGCGTTCTTTATTGAAATATATTGGTAGATTGCTGAGAATATCTACTTGCATTGTATTGTTATTACCCTCAATCATTAACGTTGCACCCGAATTCAGAATACTTCTATCATACAGCTCATCACGAATAAAATCAATAATATCATCGAGTTCATAGGAACCTATTGGTATTTCAATAACATTGTCAGCAATGTGAAATAAATTATTTGTTTCATTTACATTTGCGATTGAATTATAAAAATGAATATCAATTAACGAGCACTCATATTGTTCATTTAATTCTAATGGTGGGAAAAAAACAGTTGATAAGACTGAAGTTTTTCCACTTAAAGTTATTGTTGTAGACATTTCAGTGGTTGATTGATTACTAAATACAACTGTACTCGTTTACACTAAATTTATGCTTGTGTTAAATGGTGATAAATGTATCGAATCCTAGTCTATATCGTCCATTGTCTAGTTCAGCATCTTTGTTTATAGTGAGAAATCCATATTTTTCCTTCCAACACAAACGACATATTTTCATGAAAGTATTAAAGGTCATATCAACACCAACATGATCTGAATAAATATGCTTCATATTCATTTCATCTTGCTTGAACACTATTATTAAGTTTGCATTATCACGCACAAGATGTTTGGGGATACGGGTATAAGTTTGACATAAGTAAAATGAATCAATATTATTATGTCGCCCCATGCAAAAGTATGCACGTATATTATTTTGTTTTTCGCAAGCAACATCATCGAATATCATTATCGAATTTTCTTTCGCTTTATTAGGAGGTATGACAGATTCGTTTTCTGAAAACGTGTAATAGCCCATACCCTTTATTGGAGTAATTAACTTTTTTAAATATTCATATTTCGGTTGACCCAACGATTTTGAGTATAGATAAATGTTTTTAAATTTCAAGCCATTTGGACTTTCAATCAAACTGAGTACTAGATTTGTTTTACCACAATTACTCGGACCAACAATTAGTGCTCTAATTGAATTAGGAAGTAAAACGCTGTGTCTAATCAAGTTTTTAGCATTTGATGGTGAATCAAAATTTCTAATTTCGATATTGGTTTTTTGTTTTTTAAGCTGCATATTTAAGGGCTTTGTTTCACCTCTACTTCTGCATTTAGTAATGTAAGATCATAGACTGAGTTTCGAATAAAAATGCCTCTACAATTTTATAATAAAAACAGTTGTAAACTGAAAGCCTATCGTTACGGAGGTGGTACTGGAGGTGTAATTAATAAACTTATTAATAGTCTACCCATTGAATTACATTTACCGGGTTATCAATTTTGTGGCCCTGGAACTAAACTAAAAAAACGGTTAGAACGTGGAGATAAGGGAATCAATCTATTGGATGCTGCTTGCAGAGAACACGATATTGCTTACTCACAAAACAAAGACCTTGAGAAGCGACACATTGCTGACGCGCAGTTAGCTGAGAGAGCGTGGGAGCGAGTAAAGGCTGCTGATAGCGGTGTGGGAGAAAAGTCTGCTGCTTGGCTCGTAACAAACTTAATGAAAGCGAAGAAATCTTTTGGAATGGGACTTAAAGATAAAAAAATTAGGGGGGGAGGCAGACGTAAAAAGCGTAATACTTCAACTTGCACAAAAAGAAAGAAAAAATTTATGGATATTGTTCAAGCTGCTTCTAGGGAATTAAGAAATAAAAAACCACTAGACATTGATAAGGCCATTCAAATAGCGCGTAAAGCTATCAGTAAAAAAATTAGTAAAAAGAATAAAACCCCTATAGCAATCCCCCGCGTTATTGCTGTACCCAAAATTGGAGGTTTTCTTCCATTAATACCCATTTTAGCTGCACTAAGCGCCGTTGGCGGTCTTGCAGGAGGTGGCGCAGCCATAGCAAAAACGGTGAATTCTGCTAAGAATGCTGCTGCGCAGCTTGAAGAGAACAAGCGTCATAATCAAAAGATGGAAGCTATTGCTTTAGGAAAGGGCTATTTCCTTCGCCCATATCGCAGTGGTTATGGTTTAACTAACACGACAACACATTCAAAAAACTTTTAAGCCAACTACCCAATAAACCTCTCTCAAATTTTGATATTTTGAAATTTGGGCAAAAATACATTAAAAACTTTAGAGATGTATTTATGAGAGATACCCTCCCTCCCCGCAAAAATCTATGGAGAAATGAATGTGGTGTTATAAATTTAGATTCATCGAGGGGAGGAGGTACGCATTGGGTAGCTTATTCAAAAAATGCTGATTCAGTAAAATATTTCGATAGTTTTGGTAATTTGCAGCCACCCATAGAAGTCATACAATATCTGGGGGGCAATTTAGAATACAACTATCATCGTGTACAAAAGTTTCAGGACTATAATTGTGGACATCTGTGCTTAAAATTTTTATTACTCAATTGTGCTTCATAAGATACGCATACAATATGTTCTGGGTGCAGCGAATTGGACCATCCGATAAGTTTTGTACTTGTCAAACAGGCTGGGAATCATTTCGAATTATTCAGGCTCAAGCTATATCACCTCTACTGCAGGTGTTTGCTAATCCAAAACCTTCAGACAACACGCAAAAAACTCTTTTGTTCTCTTTAAGGCGTGGAGAACTGCAAGATCCATTTATACATACATTAAACTTTTCATTCGATGAACGACAGCATGTAGCATTTTATGTTATTGGTGGAAGTATTACTATACTTGGTAAATGCAATAAAAACGTTAGACGAAATGGTGACTTAAAAAAATACAAAGAGGATTGCCCATTTTATTATGCGCATAAACATCCGAAACGAAAGCCTGACGAAATTATTCCTGAGCATATGAGCGAATATAGTACAATATATAATGTTGATAGTGATAGCATTCTTTTGCGGGAATACATTGTTGCCCGAGAACGTGAAGAAGACCATATGCGTTTAAGGGAAAAGGAAGTTGATAATTTTGACGATATCACTGTACCAGACTAAAAAACAAAAAACCGCAAAACCGCAAAAATAAAACAAAAAAAAAAAAATCATAAATCATTCTTTTTTTATTTTCGTATATAAGTTTTGAAAAAAAAATATTTTGATTGTGGCGACATTTCTAAATAAAAGGGCAGGAATCCTAAGTAAGCAAAGTTAGTTTAACTTGTAAACAGCACTGGTTGACATATACGTCACATACACACACTCCCCATCCAACGCTCAAGAAGAAAAAACTAAAAACAATGGAAATATCATTTGAAGTTCAAGAACAGCAGCAGCAGAAGCAACAACAACACCACTCCAAAAATCCCCGAAGACCCAAACAACAACGAGTAGAAATACTCGATCAGCAGATTATGCAACCAAATGACGAAGCAGCCCAGTACATGGACCATCAACAACAACAACAACACCATGAGCTACAGCAAATGATGCAGCATTTCCAAGAAGAGGAGCAAATGCAGCACCAACATCATGTTAATTTGAGATTGAGTGAGGAAAAACTCAAGGCAATAAGGAAGTTTAATGAAGATATAAGTAAGCCGTCTTGGTATGGAGCAGGCAAGTCCTTACTTAATATCACAAACATGGTTTGTGACATTGAAATTCCGGTCATTAAGGCATGGCGAGCTGTCACAAAATATGGAGCGTCGGTCGCCCTAGAGCTGGAATCTTATATTCTGTATTTACCAGCTAGGTATAATACAGCGCTAACTGATGACATGCTCGATTCACTCTCATCGGGTGGGTTTTGTGTTGTTAAACGTCAGGCTAATAAACAATTCCATATAAACTTTAATCCAAAAACAATGTAAACAAAAAAAAAAAAAAATATATATAAATAAACAAATGTGAAAAAAAAAATGCAAAAAACTGAGTTTTGATTAATGGTTGCTGGAGGGAGTGGGTTTAGTATATCTTCACATCTTCTAGGCATTGGAGCTCTCTCTCTCTCTCTCTGGAAATGATGACTTCTGTGCATAATACAATCCAGCAATTTTTGATTGAATTCAAAGGAATCGTCCTTCCAAAGGATGTTGATGCACTAACTGATATTCAACATTATTTGGAAGCCAGAAACTTTAATTTCAATGCCTCTCGACAATACAGCCAGCATTATTCATATTGCGAATGTATCTATCAAGATGTACCGGATACTTGCGCATGTCACTTCTTTGCTCAGCAAATAAATAAAGCAGAGGAAATTATGTCTAAATACAGATTACTTAAATTAAGAATGTTGGGAAAACTTAAATAAAATATCTTATTTTTCGAAAACAAAAACAAAATTTCTTTATTTAAAAATAAAAACATACACACACACACACACACATTGCTTTTGACCTTGATCTTGAGTTTCAATAATGTTCTTGTCCTTGATCTTGAGTTTCAATACACACAAGTTCATGCACTCTTGTTTCTTATCACGTTACTCTAAGCTCATATAATTTTTTCTCACATACAAGAGCGCGTGCCCTCTTGCTTCTTATCACACACATAATTTTTTTCCCACGCTAGCACAACAACAACAACTATAATTTTTTTCTCACATACAAGAGCGCGTGCCCTCTTGCTTCTTATCACACACATAATTGCTTTTCTTCAAAATAATTTTTTTTCCCACGCTACCGCCACAACAAGTCAACAAGTCCAGATAAGAGAATTTCATAACAATCTTGACCTTCAACTTTACTTAGCATTATGACGAATTCCGCCAGACGCCCCACGCCCCACGCCCCACGCCCCACGCCCCACGCTCCTCGTCCACGTTGACGACATCGTTATCACTAACCACTTCCGCTCCACACTCCTCATCCACGTTCACGACACCCTTATCACTAACCACTTCCGCTCCACGCTCCTCATCCACGTTCACGACACCCTTATCACTAACCACTTCCGCTCCATGACGTCATCACACCCCTTATCAAACACTGTGACGTCACTTCCTGGTCCAGAACATACCGTTACTATCTAC
>JAWNOQ010000078.1:0-13664 GCA_035045865.1 Drosophila austrosaltans
ATATATAAAAGAAGAATTCTAAGTATATTGCCTTGCCCATCAAATGTAATCAAAAATAATCAAAAAAAAAATGCACACCAATACACACACACTCACAACTCATACTCAAGCTAAGGAGGAAAAAAAAATATGAAGATGACGAAGATGAAAGGAGAAGAATGGAGGAAATTTGCCAACCTCACAATAATGAAGAATGAATGAAGGAAGGATGAAGGAAACTACATTGTATTTGCAGCTACATCAAACATCATAATGTATACATACATATATATGCGCGCACTGCATATATCCATATGAATATATATATATATATATGCACGCACACACACACTAAATATATATATACACAAACATATTGTACATGGCCAATTGGATGCTGGGCATTCAAAAAAAAAAAAAAAATATATATATGACAAACAATATGTGTATATATCTGTATGTGTATGCGAGTGTGCGAATATGTTCATTTGCGATCATATGCATGGAGTATGTATACCTTTAAACTGCATACATGGCTATCCACACAATCGCCAACAGCAATAACAGCAACAACAACAGCAACAACAATCACCAGCAATAAGCAAAGCAAGCAACAATAAATGGCACATTGCTCTCCCTCCCACACACACACACCCACCACTGCCACCACCACCATTCGGTCAAAATCACAACTCGGCCATTGGTTAAGCCACACACAGTGAGAGAGAGCAAGAGAGAGAGGAGCCAATTACCAACACCACCACCACCATCACCAATCAGTGACGTCACCTGGAATTCCCATTTCCCACTGGAAGTTGAGAGCGAGCGAGCGAGCGAGCGAGCATGAGAGAGCGCGAGAGCACGTTCACTCTAAAATGGAAGGAAGGAAGGAAGGAAGGAAGGAAGGATGACCCAATAATTAAAGCTGTGACGACAACATGTCTACCACCACCATCCATCCATCCATCTGACGATTAGATCAGTATCAATTGTAACATCAACGTGATTGGATCGTTTTTTATTGGTCGGTCTGCAGCCAACAAACTAACTAACTACCTGACATACAATCAACATTGCCGCTACTACCTACTTAAGAAGAAAAAAAAAAAAAAACTAAATCTAAAAAAATTAAAATTCAATCTAATTATACATCACACACACACACACACACACACACACGCACACTACCTATTGTTACTTATATATATATATAAAAACATAATTCCAACTAATTTCTTATGTGCATACCTATCTATCTAAAAAAAAATCTATTGTCAATCCTAATCCAAATTATATTCTATTATTGTAATTTATTATTAACAATTTAATAAAAGAATCAGGATTCTGATTGATCGATCGATTGAAAGCGAAAAAAAAAAAAATAGACTGAAAAAAGTGTGAAAAAGTGAACAGCCGCCATTTTGGAAGAAAAAATTAAAATTAAAATTAATTCCAAGTGAACTAATTACAATTGAACTCAAAATGAAATGGAAAAATCTAAAAAGTGTTAACTAACTAACTATAAAACACCGCCATTACCCAATGCAAAAATAACAAATTAAAAGAAAAAGAAAAAGAAATAACCTACAAACTATTTCCAACCTACAAAAAAAAGTGCCAAGAATTACCAATAATCAAAATCACCGCCATTACGAAATTAACTCTTAACCAAAATTCAAAGTGGCAACTAATAATTCCTATGACAAAGTGATCCATCCACGGTCACTAACTCTTTTCCAACAAAAAGAAACTAATTAAAAAAAAAAAAAACCCAAAAAAAAAAAAATCCAAAAAGAAACTAAAACCCACAAAAAAAAATATATATTCATATATATAAAATACAAAAAACCAAATAAATCGTGTCGTGAACTCTATCCGTCCCCCCTCTCCGCCCCTTTCTTTTTCCCCGTTCAACAAACTAAAAAAAAAAATCAATCAAAACCAAAAAAAAGAAAAAATTAAAAAACTAAATGTACTATATATTCGTGTTTGTCTTTTCAACATATTTAAATGTAAAAAAATCAAATTAAATGTTAAATGTGCAATTATTTGTAAAAGAATTAAAACATACGGAATAAATATATATGTATAATATACACGCGCAATAAACCGGCCCACACACACATATGAAAAAGCAAAATCAAAAATAATTAAAAAAATAATTAAAATCAAAATCTTCATTCCATCCCGCCATCTTCTTTTTCCATCCATCCATCTATCCATCCATCCATCCTTCCAATATCTCTACATACATATATATATGTGAACGGTACATGTTCCCATATATACACAAAAGAAATAATAATCAGTAAAAAACTCTCACTCTCTTCCTCTCTCTTCTCTACATTGGAAAAATATTAAAAAAAAAAAAAAAAAAAAAAAGAAGAAAAAGAGTAAAAAAAAAAAAAAAAAAGATCACTTCCAATCAAAAGAGAAGACTGCATTAGTGCAAGAGAGTCACACATACACACACACACACACATACTCATACTCCCTCTCCTTATCTATCTATCCATCTATCCACCTGTCTCTTCGCGCGCGCATACACATACATACTCATACATACAAAGTGCATATATATATATACATATAAAAGAAAAAAAAAAGAAAAGAAAAGAAAGAATTTAAATAAAAAGCATATACATACATATATATATATACGCGTGCGCTATAACCCTTCAATAATAAAATTAAAAAAAAATATACTCATACGTATATATAATTTACAAATAATAAAAGAATAAAATCTAATTAAAATCTAATAATAAAAATGGCATACATTAGCCAAGTCATGAAAAATAATAAAAGACGGGCATCGTTCTCGCCACCATTGTCGCGTTCCAGGGCGCTGATACCGCCATCAATTGGAACTTCCATCACCACTACTACAACAGCAACAATGGCAACAACAACAACGGCGGCAATGGCTATGGCAATGGCAAAAGCCATCACAGAAAATGCAACAGAATCAACAGCAACAACAACAACAACTAAATCACCCAACATGAAGAGCATCATCATCCCAATACCAATACCAATACCAATACCAATACCAGTATCAATGGCTACAGCAACAGCAATTACGACAGCGGCGTGGGAGCTCAGCTTGAGAATTATCATCATCATCATCATCATCATCATGGTGATTATCATGACAGACGATCATCATTGCCATCTATGATGAATACTGCTGATGATGATCGACATCAAATCATCATCATCATCATCAACAAAATCTTCGTCGCCATGAGCTAATATTTGCAGCAGCAGCAGCAGCAACAGCAGCACCACCAATACCAATACCAGTATCAACGGCTACAGCAACAGCAGCAGCAACAGCAGCAGCAGCAGCTACAGCTATATCAGCAGATGACTTGGCAACGGCAATACAAAATGTACAACCGCAATGGCAGCAGAAGCAAAGAAATAATAATAATGGGCAAGTAGATAATACATATAACCTACAATCCCCCCTCCCACCACCCTCTTCTTCTACTACCACCACCTATGCGGCGTCGGTGGCGGCGGCGGCAATGCCACCACCATCACCATCACCATCACCATTACCAAAAAATGCAGCAACAACAACAACAAAATCTAGTATGCCATTACCCAAAAGAAAGAGCAATAAGAAAAATCATATACAGACTCAGCAAAACTCCCCTCTATCTCACTCCAACCAACATCATAATTCGTCTCAGCATCATATTCGCCATTACCAAAATTCCTCCCCCCCTCCTCCTCCCCCCCATCACCCATACCCACCTTGGGCAAGAATAAAATAAATGGGCGGGAGAATATTATATTTGGCGGCAGCGGCGGCGGCGGCGGCAGCAATGGAAATACAGAATCTGGCGCCAATTCCATCCCAATGACGCCTATTTTAGGCGCCAATCATCATCATCACCACCATCACCACCCAAAAAACCACCACAATATTGGAATAGCGCCAATTGGAAAAGATGTAACGGCAAATGAATGTACCGCTACCGTTACCATCGCACAAATACATGCAAATGGCAATGCAAAAGATAATGAAAAAATGACATTGTCATCGTCATCATTATCAGAGTCAACGTCGTTATCTCCTCCACCATTGCCATTGCAGTCGCAACAACAATTATCATCATCGCCAATAATAATGGCGCCATCATCATCATCATCATCATCATCATCCACTACAGCAATGCTCAACATCAAAGAGAATGAGAAAACGAGCAAAAGCACAAACGACAGCAGCGGCAGAGGCAGTGGCAGAAGCAGCGGCAGCGGCAGAGGCAGCGGCAGCGACAGCATTACAACCACCACCAGCAGCAATAATATACCGAAGCAGCAGCAGCAGCAGCAGCAGCAGCAGAAGCAACAGCAGCAGCAGAAGCAGCAGCAGAAGCAGCACCAGCGACAGCAGAATCAGAAGCAGCGGCAGCAGAATCAAAAGCAGCGACAACCAATTGATTGGTCCTCCCCTCCTACCCCCCTCCGCCCATTACACTCCCCTGGACTATGGAAGGCTCCATAATTGTGATTAACACCACACTGTCAGACAAAAACAACAACGACATAAGCAGCAACACTGATAGAAGTAATGATACAAACCATGAGGAAACTGAAATTATATCAATACATGACTCATCTAACACAATAAATAGCCAATCATACTATGACCCATCAACCACAATGCTAACAGCGTTCTGCTCTAAGGAATCAAACAATACAAAACAATACAACCAAACACCAATGGAATCCGCAACACCACCAAACACAACAAGTAGACGCAATGCAACAAATAGTATGCAGAAAATCTCACAACCAAACATAGCAAACTGGCTAGCTGATATAGGTGCAATAATATCACCAATTAACTCACTCCCTCTGGACATAATAACATCCCCCCATCTGGAGGACCAAACACAATCAGAAATGGCAACTAATGAAAGAAATAACACAGCAAACGCACCAGACCAAATCACACCAGTGATTAAAACTCCGAACAAAATAATTATACTAGAAAAGAATAATGATAATAACAGAACACTACATACACCCCCCCCCTGCCTACACAAAACCCATAAGCAAACACCATGTAAAACGCTAACAAAAAAAGACTCACACATAACTAAAATAAACCAAAAACAAACTATGAAACGAAAAAAAAAAATAATTCCCTCTATACACACAATGGTGGCAAAAAGAACAGCAACAACAAAAAAAACAATTGACATATTCAAAGAATTTCTACAAATTAAACCACCAGCTGACATACCAACACTAAAAATCTACAACCCAAGAGCAGCGAGAACCAACACAATCAACAATAATAAAAAAAACAAAAAACTAAATAAAGAAGAAAATAACAACAATAAAAATAAAACGCAATCAACTATAAAGACAAACACGAGGATAAACGCCATCATAGAATTACCAATAGGACAACAAATTCAAACACCAAACAACAATAAAAAAAACAACAAAAAAAACATAAAAAAAAATATTGAAATCACAACCACAACACACAAGCAAAAGGACCAAGCAGAACAAACACTGTGCGATACCACACTAGATGCAGATATTGAACTCAACCCAACACCCATTAAACAGCACAACAAACTAATATATAACAAAATAAATGATAACCAAGAATCCTGGCAAGTGGTAAAAAAAGGGAAAAAAACCAACAGTAACCCAAAAACCCAGAAACCACCAGTTATCTACATTCATCGCATATCGGCTATACAACCCATAACCGATATACTAAACAAACAAATACCCCAAAACCAATACACAATCAAAACACTAAACAAAGATGCAGTCAAAATACTTACCAATAACCATGAAACGCGCCAAAAAATAATGAACTTGCTACACAAAAACAACATACAGGCGCACACCAAACAAAAGTCAACTGAGCAAGGATTTAAAATCATCATTAAAAACCTACACCACAGCACACCAATACAGAGCATTAGAAAAGAATTAACTGCCCACGGTCTCACTGCATACCTTATCACTGCACTATACAACCAACGAACTAAAACCAAATTAAACATGTTTGAAATTGAATTAGAACCAAAAATAGATGGCTCCAATCAAAAAATATACAACATAAATACAATAAATAAGCAAAAAGTAATTATTGAAAAACAAAAAAACCGTGTAGAGCCAGCACAATGCTACCGATGCCAAAGATTTGGACATACCAGCAAACAATGCCATCTAGAGTGGAGATGCATGAAATGCACCGGAAAACATCCCACTACATCATGCAAATATAAAAGACACCCTGCACCAAAATGTGCAAACTGCAATGGCCCACACACAACAATATATAGAGGATGCCCACAATATAAACTTGCACTAGCAAAAATAATGGCATCAACACATCAAAGACAAACAATACCAAGCATAAACAATACACTAAAAAATAAAAATGTGACAAAACAAACTAAAACCAACCAACCACCGCACAAAATCTCAAAGCAAAACACACAGCAACTACACAGGGAGCCAAACTGGAGAAAACCAAATGCAACAAAACACCATCAATTACAACAAATAACCTACACAACCAACCAAAACGAAACTCTTAAGAAACATGTAACTAGAAAATATAAAGCAACCCTACCACCAGCTTGTCAAGTAACAACAAAAAAAAATAAAAATAAAAATAAACAATCAGGCAAAGCAACCACAACCAAAATAAGACAACCGCCTGAACAAAATCACAATTGGGAAAATAACGGCCCTAACCAACCCAGAAAGCATATAAAACAACTAGACGCCAACAAAAAACTACTACCAACCCAAAAACTCCCTGTCAACCCAATAGGAAACCACGATACAAATGGAATAAATCAAGAAGCCGGAGGCAACACGGAAGTAGAACAACCACAGCTTAATATCACCCAATTAAAACAACAAATAGAAGATTTTACTATAAAAGTTACAAGAATAACTAAATTGTTCTATTACCTCACAGTGATCAAGCCACAATTATTTGAACAGAAAACACAAACCACACAATAAAACTTGCACACAATCCAAAATACTCTTTTATATGATGGACACAAAAAATGAATTATATAATACCAACATTAAACATACATCTCCAATGCAAAATACAACATATAAACAATATAAACAAACTGTGCAGGCATTACAAGACCTGCATGAACCCCATCCCCTGATACATCCCAAAGCCAAACCGTTGCGCCCTCATGCTCAACAACTACACACAACACACATGGCGAAGCTACAACCAACAAATAATCAGAGTAAAACAACAGAGGCAAATCCCCATAACCCCCTGGTATATAGAAGAGGACCACTTAAACTTGCATACTGGAACGCCTGTGGCCTAAAAAACAAAATACATGACCTCAAAATATTCATTAAAAAACATAACATAGATATCATGATGGTCACAGAAACACGAAGCCCACACAACATCAACGATAACCCAATCATAGATGAAACAAATACAAATAATAAAAAATATAACAGCCCGCTAACCATCGAAGGATATACAATGTACGCAACCCCACACCCAACAGCAAAAGGGAAAAGAAAAGGAGGTACAACCATCATGATAAGAAGCAGTATCCTGCATAATGCACTAAAATCCATCTCATTTGAAAAAATTCAATGCACAATTATTGCCATTACAACAAGTAATAATGAGATCATAACAATTGCTGCTACCTACTGCCCACCCACATACAAATGGACAACAAGCGAATTTGAAAAACTTCTCGAACACCTGGGCAAACAATGCTGCGGCTCAAAATTTATTATATGCGGCGATTGGAATGCCAAACACACCTGGTGGGGCGGTCAAAGAACCTGCCAAAGAGGAAGAGCACTAATGTCAGCAGTGCATAGCAAGAAAAAATACAACATACTGGCAACAGGAGGAGCCACTCACTACCCCTTTGCCAAATCTAAAAAACCCTCGGCAATTGACTTTGCAATATACAGCGGGATACAAGATAGAAGAATTACCACCTATTCAATCCCAGAACTAAACTCAGACCATCTCCCGATACTAATTCAACTCACACCAACATCACGACCACAAGAAGACAACCCACAAACAACAATAGAAAAACTCATAATACCCAGTGGAAAAGAAAATATAACAATATTCCAAAATTATCTAAGCAGTAAACTAAAACCAAATGAACTCATTAAAACACCAAAAGACATGGAGAACGCCATTGAAACTCTTATTAGTAGCATCTACGAAGCAACTGCACAGGCAACGTGCCCACCTGGAAGACAGAAATCAAAAATAGCTACAACCCAAAAGCAACAACAAACAAAGGCCTATGTTAAACCACACATATTAAAACTAACTAAACAAAGAATAAATGCAAGAAAAGACCTTAACAAAAACCAATCCACCCAAAACCAAAAAAAATACAAAAAAATACAAAATAAATTAAAAAAAGCAATTCAACTCGATGAAATCACTAACACTAATCGACTTCTCCAGCAAATTGACCCAAAGGATAGATATAGAATGAACAAGCTGTGGAGACTCACAAATCTACACAAGCGACAACCAGAGCCAAACTGGCCACTTAAAATACCCGCAGACCAGCTACAACACAACAATGAAAATAGCCCTAATAGCAATAAAACCAACAACCACATCTGGACAAGGACAAATGAGGAGAAAATTGAAGCGTTCGCAACACACCTAGAAGAGAGATTCTCCCCTGCCTACACAAATACAATAGAAAAAAGAGAAGAGATTAAAACACAACTAAAACTAATCAAAACACAAAAGCAACTACAGCACACCGCCAGACTAATTCACGAACAACACAGAGCGCATGATTACAACAATATAAGCATAATAGCAAATCCATGCAAAAACGAAATGCAACCAAATATTCGCAGCACAGTGAAAACAGCAAAAACAAAAGACAACCACCTAGCCAACATTACATATCCGAAAATACAACAAACAATACCACAAAACAGTCCAATAAACCATCCAAGAACAATTAATGTCAACGAGGTTAAACAAGAAATAAAACTATTAACAAACCAGAAGTCACCAGGCGTTGATGGTATCAACAATAAACTAATCAAACTACTCCCAGATAATGCACTAATATTCCTCACAAAAATTTATAACTCCATTCTCAGACTGGGTCATTTCCCAGTTCAATGGAAATGTGCTGGGATAACAATGATATTAAAACCGGGAAAGAGCACCTCTGACCTTACGTCATATCGCCCAATCAGTCTCCTTAGTGGGCTCTCAAAAATATTTGAGACTCTGCTCATGAAGAGACTGTTTGAATGTCAAGAGTTTGAGGAATCAATACCAAACCACCAATTTGGCTTCAGAAGAGAGCATAGCGCTGAGCAACAGCTCTCAAGAGTGACACAATACATACTAAATGCCTATGAGCAAAAAAAATACTGCTCTGCCATTTTCATCGACATCAGCCAAGCCTTTGATAAGGTATGGCATGACGGTCTACTGCTGAAATTGATTAGAATACTGCCACTTCCACTATACAAGGTACTGGAGAGTTACCTAAATCAACGCACCTTCCTTGTCAAAGGACCTAAAGGGACCAAATCCAGAATCGGACATATCACTGCGGGAGTACCACAGGGGAGTGTCCTTGGTCCCATCTTGTACACTGTATACTCATCCGATACACCAATACCCAATGTCATTAGCAAATATGACAATATTACCCAAACTGATACAACACAAAACACACTACTTTCCACATATGCTGACGACACAGTAATAATGTCAACAGATGCCATCCCGGAGCGGGCTGTCTCCAGAAATCAAGAATATCTGGCAAAATTAACTAAATGGGCCATGGAATGGTGCATTGGCATCAACACAGACAAAACATCACATGTCATTTTCACAAATAGACAAATAACTCAAACACAACTACAAAACAAAAACCTCACACCAAAACTCCTTGAAAAACCGATTAAAAGCGCACAGAAACAAAGATATCTAGGATTGCAACTTGATAGGAGACTAAATCTAAACATACACACACTCACACTCATCAGAAAAGTCCGAGCGGCATATAACAAAATACACTGGTTAATCAGTACAAACAGCAAGTTATACATGCAATGTAAAACTGTACTAATTAAACAATTACTAGTACCGATATGGCAATATGCCATCCCAGTATGGGGTGCATTGGTCAGCAATACAAATTTCAATAGAATCGCATCGCTACATAACAAAATAATACGCATCACCACTAAATCCAACAGATACACCACTAATGCCGACATAAGACTGTTACATAACATGAAATCAGCAGATGAAATCTACAATGAGGCAAGTCTTAGGTTTACCAGGGCACTGCTGAATCACCCAAATAACGAAGCTAATAAAATCATCACAGAACAATTCATACCCGTGCGACTACATAAACCTAGGTATACAGCCCAAATACAAAATGTAATAGAACCACTAAAACGACAGCATCGTGAACAGCAAACCATAGAATTTATCAACAGGCAACCCCAGATACCAAGGACATGGGATGAATGGCAAGCACTAAGAATTGACAGAAATCAATACAACATAAATAACAATAAAATCATAGAAAATACAAATAAAATGCCCACACTAATTAAAATAGAACAAATCGAGCTAGAACACAACAAACAACTGCAACATGAAATAGATAAAAAACAGAGAACACTAAGGCGCAGGGAAAAAGCCAATGCAGGCACAGTACCACGCTACAGAGAACATGCAATTAATCTACTCCACCGCGGGTTAAAAAGTGGCAGGTATACCAGATACGATGTTATTGAAGAACTACAGGGGCAACCACAATACATCTATGACTTAATCCTGCCACCGTTACCAAAAGATGACACAGGAGCAGAAATTCCAGCACCCAGAAATGATGAAGAGGAGCTTGACCACCAACTACAAAAACTCGAGCAACACTTAATATGCAACATTCTGGCCACTGACAGCGGACTCATATACCCCAATAACCCCCATCGCAAACACTATCAACACCAAAAAGAGTCAAGAGGTAATCCGGAACCCCCAGGCAACAGAAGCCAAAATCAGCAGCAGCAGTCAATATACAGCAGCAGCAGCCAGTAATAACCTTCCACATATATATATATATACAAATATCACCACCACCACCGCCACCATGATCATCGTCACCCACATGATTATGAAAGAAATCGCATGCAGCAGCGGCAGCAGCAACAGCCAGCAGCAGCAACGGTCAACATGCAGCAGCAACAATATCAACAACCAGCAACAGCAGCAGCAGCAGTCAACAATCGGCAGCAGCAGCATGCCAACAATCAATAGTAATTAACAGCAAAAAAAAAAAAAAAAAAAAAAAAAAAGAAAATATACAAAAAGAAAAAAATAATATACACACAAAAAAAATACAAAAAATACAAAAAAATACAAAAAAAAAATACAAAAAAAATATAAATATACAAAAAAATACAAAAAAAAAATACAAAAAAAATATAAATTACCCATTAACATTAGATTAATTACAATAAATAGAATATCAATCTATTAGTATTTAATCTAAAATTACTTAAACACTAATCCTATTCAACATAATTATATATATTTCTTATTTAATTATTGGAATATCACTGCAAAGAAAAACCTAATGTAAAATGTAATGAATAATAAAAAACTAAAACCTCAAAAAAAAAATTGCACAAGATATTCCACTAATGAAATATATTTAAAATAACTTTATCCAATGAAAACTATATCCAATGAAGGAGAAAGAAAAAAAGAAAAAATCAGATTAAAACAATTACAATTAAGTATTAATCCATAAAATCATACAAATGTTTGCATACATCCTACACTACTACTCATCATTTTTGAAAAGTCACCAGAAATATCTTTTTCTAACTATTGCCAAAAGAATTGCTTATATTCAAAAAAAAAAATTAAAAAAAAAAAATTCTCACTTAAAAATGAAAATAGAAGAAAAGAAAAGAGAAAATTGAATAAGAATTAATTGATTAAACAATGAAGAAATAAAATAATTTGGCAAATAAAGAATATTGCCTACAATTTATACAAATATTAAATAATGTTCTCCTTCTCTATTCTTTATCTTCTACTTCATCACAACTAATACACAATGTTAATTTAATAATTATTAAATAAGCATAGATAATTTAAACGAAATAATTAGCATGTAACTAACAGCACACATCATCACCATACCCCCCCACACATGGCTGACTCCCCTCATCCTTTTTTTTTTGGGGGGACAAGTTATGCAGGCTTGGCCATAAGCACACGCACATAATCACCACAAACCAAGTATGTGGCGGCAGTAGCAGCAGCAGCAGCAGCAGCAGTCAACAACAACAACAGCAGTAATTATCAGCAGCAGCAGCAACAGCAGCAGGAGCAACAAAAACAAATTAACTACAACAGCAGCGGCAGCAGCAGCAGCAGCATTAGCAGCAATATCAACAACCAGCAGCAGCAGCAGCAGCAGTCAACAACAACAACAGCTAATATCAGCAGCAGCAACAGCAGCAGCAGCAACAACAAATTAACTACAACAGCAGCAACAGCCAGCAGCAGCAACAGCAGCAGCAATTTCAACAACCAGCAGCAACAGCCAGCAGCAGTCAACAACAACAACAGCAGTAATTATCAGCAGCAGCAGCAGCAGTCAACAACAACAACAGCTAATATCAGCAGCAGCAGCAGCAGTCAACAACAACAACAGCAGTAATTATCAGCAGCAGCAGCAACAGCAGCAGGAGCAGCAACAACAAATTAACTACAACAGCAGCGACAGCAGCAACAGCCAGTAGCAGCAGCGGTCAGCATGCAGCAGCAGCAATATCAACAACCAGCAACAGCAGCAGCAACAGTCAACAACCAGCAACAGCAGCAGCAGCAGTCAACAATCAGCATGCAGCAGCAGCATGCCAACAATCAATAGTAATTAACAGCAAAATCACAAAAGGAATTGTTCCTTCAACATAATGAATGTATATTGGCAAATTAAAAGAAAAAAAAAAAAAAAATCTTCATCAATATGAGAGAGAGAGAGAGAGAGAGAGAGAGAGAGAGATATGCAAAACAAATCTATCATCATGCATAATTTTCATAATTTGGACACTTTAACATGTCAGCAGCAGCAATAAGAGCAGACGGCAGCCAAAACAGCAGACAGCAGCCAGCAACTGATGTTAAGGAAACAACACCAATATGAAATATTTATGATTAACTCTGATGTCAACTCCATGATGATGCATTTGAGACAATTATAATCCCTCTATGCGTATCATTCATTGGAGTAAAATTTCTTTAACGCCCATTAATATCCGATGTGATCTATATATAGAGTTTTCTTCCCAATTTCTAAGAGGGTTTCTCTATATATATATACTATAGAATTGAATTAATTAATTATCAATATGATATTAATTAATTTATATATATATATATGTATATATCACACACACACTAATAATGGTCCGTACGTATAAATAACCAAGGCAATCCGGATTCAATTTCACCCAATTCACATAGTGACGTAAACGCATACAAACAATATGCTAGTCCGGATCGGGTCATAATGGCTTAATTGCAAAATATATGTAAATATTAGTCAATTGCTATTGGCCCAATCCATTTTGGGAATATATAT
>JAWNOQ010000079.1:0-91198 GCA_035045865.1 Drosophila austrosaltans
ATGGATTTTGATATCCACATCGATTTCGATATCCTTATGGATTTCGATATCCATATCGATTTCGATATCCATATCGATTTCGGTATCCCTAATGATTTCTATATTGATATCCATTTCGATTTCGATATCCCTATGGATTTCGATATCCATATCGATTTCGAAATCCCTTTGGATTTCGATATCCGTATGGATTTCGATATCCATATCAATTTCGGCATCCATATCGATTTAAATATCCATATCGATTTCGAAATCCCTTTGGATTTCGATATCCCTATGGATTTCGATATCCATATGGATTTCGATATCCCTATGGATTTCGATATCCCTATGGCTTTCGATATCCCTATGGATTTCGATATCCCTATGGATTTCGATATCCCTATCGATTTCGGTATCCCTATGGATTTCGATATCCATATCGATTTCGAAATCCCTATGGATTTCGATATCCCTATGGATTTCGATATCCATATCGATTTCGGTATCCCTAATGATTTCTATATCGATATCCATTTCGATTTCGATATCCCTATGGATTTCGATATCCCTATGGATTTCGATATCCCTTTGGATTTCGATATCACTATGGATTTCGATATCCATATCAATTTTGATATCCATATCGATTTCGATATCTATATCGATTTCGATATCCCTATGGATTTCGATATCCCTATGGATTTCGATATCCCTATGGATTTCGATATCCCTATCGATTTCGATATCCATATCGATTTCGATATCCATATCGATTTCGATATCCATATCGATTTCGATATCCCCATGGATTTCGATATCCATATCGATTTCGACATCCATATCGATTTCGATATCCCTATGGATTTCGATATCCCTGTGGATTTCGATATCCCTATGACTTTCGATATCCCTATGGATTTCGATATCCCTTTCGATTTTGGTATCCCTATGGATTTCGATATCCATATGGATTTTGATATCCCTATGGATTTTGATATCCACATCGATTTCGATATCCTTATGGATTTCGATATCCATATGAATTTCGATATCCATATCGATTTCGGTATCCCTATGGATTTTGATATCCATATGGATTTTGATATCCCTATGGATTTTGATATCCATTTCGATTTCGATATCAATATCGATTTCGATATCCCTATGGATTTCGATATCCCTATGGATTTCGATATCCCTATGGATTTCGATATCCCTATGGTTTTCGATATCCCTATGGATTTCGATATCCCTATGGATTTCGATATCCATATCAATTTCGGCATCCATATCGATTTCGATATCCCTATGGATTTCGATATCCATTTCGATTTCGATATCCATATCGATTTCGATATCCATATCGATTTCGATATCCCTATGGATTTCGATATCCATATCGATTTCGACATCCATATCGATTTCGATATCCCTATGGATTTCGATATCCCTATGGATTTCGATATCCCTATGGATTTCGATATCCATATGGATTTCGATATCCATATCGATTTCGATATCCATATCGATTTCGATATCCCTATGGATTTCTATATCCATATCGATTTCGACATCCATATCGATTTCGATATCCATATCGATTTCGATATCCCTATGGATTTCGATATCCATATGGATTTCGATATCCATATCGATTTCGATATCCATATCGATTTCGATATCCCTATGGATTTCGATATCCATATCGATTTCGACATCCATATGGATTTCGATATCCATATCGATTTCGATATCCCTATGGATTTCGATATCCGTTTCGATTTTGATATCCATTTCGATTATATCCGTATCGATTTCGATATCCATATGGATTTCGATATCCATTTCGATTTTGATATCCCTATGGATTTCGATATCCCTATGGATTTCGATATCCATATCGATTTCGATATCCCTATGGATTATCGATATCCATTTCGATTTTGATATCCCTATGGATTTCGATATCCCTATGGATTTCGATATCCATATCGATTTCGATATCCATATCGATTTCGATATCCATATCGATTTCGATATCCCTATCGATTTCGGTATCCCTATGGATTTTGATATCCATATGGATTTTGATATCCCTATGGATTTTGATATCCATTTCGATTTTAATATCAATATCGATTTCGATATCCCTATGGATTTCGATATCCCTATGGATTTCGATATCCTTATGGATTTCGATATCCCTATGGTTTTCGATATCCCTATGGATTCCGATATCCCTATGGATTTCGATATCCCTATCGATTTCGGTATCCTTATGGATCTCGATATCCATATCGATTTCGAAATCCCTCTGGATTTCGATATCCCTATGACTTTCGATATCCCTATGGATTTCGTTATCCCTATGGATTTCAATATCCCTATGGATTTAGATATCCCTATGGATTTCGATATCCCTATAGATTTCGATATCCCTATGGCTTTCGATATCCCTATGGATTTCGATATCCCTATGGATTTCGATATCCCTTTCGATTTTGGTATCCCTATGGATTTCGATATCCATATGGATTTTGATATCCCTATGGATTTCGATATCCACATCGATTTCGATATCCTTATGGATTTCGATATCCATATGGATTTCGATATCCATATCGATTTCGGTATCCCTAATGATTTCTATATCGATATCCATTTCGATTTCGATATCCCTATGGATTTCGATATCCATATCGATTTCGAAATCCCTTTGGATTTCGACATCCGTATGGATTTCGATATCCATATCAATTTCGGCATCCATATCGATTTAAATATCCATATCGATTTCGAAATCCCTTTGAATTTCGGTATCCCTATGGATTTCGATATCCATATGGATTTTGATATCCATATGGATTTTGATATCCCTATGGTTTTCGATATCCCTATGGATTTCGATATCCCTATGGATTTCGATATCCCTATCGATTTCGGTATCCCTATGGATTTCGATATCCATATCGATTTCGAAATCCCTTTGGATTTCGATATCCATATGAATTTCGATATCCATATCGATTTCGGTATCCCTAATGATTTCTATATCGATATCCATTTCGATTTCGATATCCCTATGGATTTCGATATCCCTATGGATTTCGATATCCCTTTCGATTTCGATATCACTATGGATTTCGATATCCATTTCTATTTTGATATCCATATCGATTTCAAGATCCATATCGATTTCGATATCCCTATGGATTTCGATATCCCTATGGCTTTCGATATCCCTATGGATTTCGATATCCCTATGGATTTCGATATCCCTATGGATTTCGATATCCCTATGGATTTCGATATCCCTATGGATTTCGATATCCCTATGGATTTCGATATCCCTTTGGATTTCGATATCCCTATGGCTTTCGATATTCCTATGGATTTCGATATCCCTATGGATTTCGGCATCCATATCGATTTCGATATCCCTATGGATTTCGATATCCCTATGGATTTCGATATCCATATCGATTTCGAAATCCCTTTGGATTTCGATATCCGTATGGATTTCGATATCCATATCAATTTCGGCATCCATATCGATTTCGATATCCATATCGATTTCGATATCCCTATGGATTTCGATATCCCTATGGCTTTCGATATCCCTATGGATTTCGATATCCCTATGGATTTCGATATCCCTTTGGATTTCGATATCCCTATGGCTTTCGATATCCATTTCGATTTCGATATCCCTATCGATTTCGGCATCCATATCGATTTCGATATCCCTATGGACTTCGATATCCCTATGGATTTCGATATCCATATCGATTTCGAAATCCCTTTGGATTTCGATATCCGTATGGATTTCTATATCCATATCAATTTCGGCATCCATATCGATTTAAATATCCATATCGATTTCGAAATCCCTCTGGATTTCGATATCCCTATGGATTTCGATATCCCTATGACTTTCGATATCCCTATGGATTTCGATATCCCTATGGATTTCGATATCCCTATGGATTTCGATATCCCTATGGTTTTCGATATCCCTATGGCTTTCGATATCCCTATGGATTTCGATATCCCTATGGATTTCGATATCCCTATCGATTTCGGTATCCCTATGGATTTCGATATCCCTATGGATTTCGATATCCCTATGGATTTCGATATCCCTATGGATTTCTATATCCCTATGGATTTCGATATCCCTATCGATTTCGGTATCCCTATGGATTTCGATATCCCTATGGATTTCGATATCCCTATCGATTTCGGCATCCATATCGATTTCGATATCCCTATGGATTTCGATATCCCTATGGATTTCGATATCCATATCGATTTCGAAATCCCTTTGAATTTCGGTATCCCTATGGATTTCGTTATCCATATGGATTTTGATATCCCTATGGATTTCGATATCCCTATGGATTTCGATATCCCTATGGCTTTCGATATCCCTATGGATTTCGATCTCCCTATGGATTTCGATATCCCTATCGATTTCGGTATCCCTATGGATTTCGATATCCCTATCGATTTCGGCATCCATATCGATTTCGATATCCCTCTGGATTTCGATATCCCTATGGATTTCGATATCCCTATGACTTTCGATATCCCTATGGATTTCGATATCCCTATGGATTTCGATATCCCTATGGATTTCGATATCCATATGGATTTTGATATCCCTATGGATTTCGATATCCCTATGGATTTCCATATCCCTATCGATTTCGGTATCCCTATGGATTTCGATATCCATATGGATTTCGATATCCCTTTGGATTTCGATATCCGTATGGATTTCGATATCCATATCAATTTCGGCATCCATATCGATTTAAATATCCATATCGATTTCGAAATCCCTTTGAATTTCGGTATCCCTATGGATTTCGATATCCATATGGATTTTGATATCCATATGGATTTTGATATCCCTATGGATTTCGATATCCCTATGGATTTCGATATCCCTATGGATTTCGATATCCCTATGGCTTTCGATATCCCTATGGATTTCGATCTCTCTATGGATTTCGATATCCGTATGGATTTCGATATCCATATCAATTTCGGCATCCATATCGATTTAAATATCCATATCGATTTCGAAATCCCTATGGATTTCGATATCCCTATGGATTTCGATATCCCTATCGATTTCTGTATCCATATCGATTTCGAAATCCCTTTGGATTTCGATATCCGTATGGATTTCGATATCCATATCAATTTCGGCATCCATATCGATTTAAATATCCATATCGATTTCGAAATCCCTTTGAATTTCGGTATCCCTATGGATTTCGTTATCCATATGGATTTTGATATCCCTATGGATTTCGACATCCCTATGGATTTCGATATCCCTATGGCTTTCGATATCCCTATGGATTTCGATCTCCCTATGGATTTCGATATCCCTATCGATTTCGGTATCCCTATGGATTTCGATATCCCTATCGATTTCGGCATCCATATCGATTTCGAAATCCCTCTGGATTTCGATATCCATATGGATTTCGATATCCCTATGACTTTCGATATCCCTATGGATTTCGATATCCCTATGGATTTCGATATCCCTATGGCTTTCGATATCCCTATGGATTTCGATATCCCTATGGATTTCGATATCCCTATGGATTTCGATATCCCTATCGATTTCGGTATCCCTATGGACTTCGATATCCATATGGATTTTGATATCCCTTTGGATTTCGATATCCGTATGGATTTCGATATCCATATCAATTTCGGCATCCATATCGATTTAAATATCCATATCGATTTCGAAATCCCTCTGGATTTCGATATCCCTATGGATTTCGATATCCCTATGGATTTCGATATCCCTATGGATTTCGATATCCCTATGGATTTCGATATCCCTATGGATTTCGATATCCCTATCGATTTCGGTATCCCTATGGATTTCGATATCCCTATGGATTTCGATATCCCTATGGATTTCGATATCCCTATGGCTTTCGATATCCCTATGGATTTCGATATTCGTATGGATTTCGATATCCCTATCGATTTCGGTATCCCTATGGATTTCGATATCCCTATGGATTTCGATATCCCTATCGATTTCGGCATCCATATCGATTTCGATATCCCTAAGGATTTCGATATCCCTATGGATTTCGATATCCATATCGATTTCGAAATCCCTTTGAATTTCGGTATCCCTATGGATTTCGATATCCCTATGGCTTTCGATATCCCTATGGATTTCGATCTCTCTATGGATTTCGATATCTGTATGGATTTCGATATCCATATCAATTTCGGCATCCATATCGATTTAAATATCCATATGGATTTCGAAATCCCTATGGATTTCGTTATCCCTATGGATTTCGATATCCCTATCGATTTCGGTATCCCTATGGATTTCGATATCCATATCGATTTCGAAATCCCTTTGGATTTCGATATCCGTATGGATTTCGATATCCATATCAATTTCGGCATCCATATCGATTTAAATATCCATATCGATTTCGAAATCCCTATGGATTTCGATATCCCTATGGATTTCGATATCCCTATCGATTTCGGTATCCCTATCGATTTCGATATCCCTATGGATTTCGATATCCATATCGATTTCGATATCCCTATGGATTTCGATATCCATATCGATTTCGATATCCCTATGGATTTCGATATCCATATCGATTTCGATATCTCTATGGATCTCGATATCCCTATGGATTTCGATATCCATATTCATTTCGGTATCCATATCGATTTCGATATCCCCATGGTTTTCGATATCCCTATGGATTTCGATATCCATATCGATCTGGGTATCCATATCGATTTCGATATCCATATGGATTTCGATATCCCTATGGATTTCGATATCCCTATGGATTTCGATATCCCTATGGCTTTCGATATCCCTATGGATTTCGATCTCTCTATGGATTTCGATATCCGTATGGATTTCGATATCCATATCAATTTCGGCATCCATATCGATTTAAATATCCATATCGATTTCGAAATCCCTATGGATTTCGATATCCCTATGGATTTCGATATCCCTATCGATTTCGGTATCCCTATGGATTTCGATATCCATATCGATTTCGAAATCCCTTTGGATTTCGATATCCGTATGGATTTCGATATCCATATCAATTTCGGCATCCATATCGATTTCGAAATCCCTATGGATTTCGATATCCCTATGGATTTCGATATACCTATCAATTTCGGTATCCCTATGGATTTCGATATCCCTATGGATTTCGATATCCATATCGATTTCGATATCCCTATGGATTTCGATATCCATATCGATTTCGATATCCCTATGGATTTCGATATCCATATCGATTTCGATATCTCTATGGATCTCGATATCCCTTTGGATTTCGATATCAATATTCATTTCGGTATCCATATCGATTTCGATATCCCCATGGTTTTCGATATCCCTATGGATTTCGATATCCATATCAATCTGGGTGTCCATATCGATTTCGATATCCATATGGATTTCGATATCCCTATGGATTACGATTTCCCTATGGATTTCGATATCCCTATGGATTGCGTTATCCATAGCGATTTCAATATCCCTATGGATTTCGATATCCCTATGGATTTCGATCTCTCTCTGGATTTCGATATCCGTATGGATTTCGATATCCATATCAATTTCGGCATCCATATCGATTTAAATATCCATATCGATTTCGAAATCCCTATGGATTTCGTTATCCCTATGGATTTCGATATCCCTATCGATTTCGGTATCCCTATGGATTTCGATATCCATATCGATTTCGAAATCCCTTTGGATTTCGATATCCGTATGGATTTCGATATCCATATCAATTTCGGCATCCATATCGATTTAAATATCCATATCGATTTCGAAATCCCTATGGATTTCGATATCCCTATGGATTTCGATATCCCTATCGATTTCGGTATCCCTATGGATTTCGATATCCCTATGGATTTCGATATCCATATCGATTTCGACATCCCTATGGATTTCGATATCCATATCGATTTCGATATCCCTATGGATTTCGATATCCATATCGATTTCGATATCTCTATGGATCTCGATATCCCTATGGATTTCTATATCCATATTCATTTCGGTATCCATATCGATTTCGATATCCCCATGGTTTTCGATATCCCTATGGATTTCGATATCCATATCGATTTGGGTATCCATATCGATTTCGATATCCATATGGATTTCGATATCCCTATGGATTTCGATATACCTATGGATTTCGATATCCCTTTGGATTTCGATATCCATATTCATTTCGGCATCCATATCGATTTCGATATCCCTAGGGTTTTCGATATCCCTATGGATTTCGATATCCCTATGGATTTCGATATCCCTATGGATTTCGATATCCCTATGGATTTCGATATCCCTATGGATTACGATTTCCCTATGGATTTCGATATCCCTATGGATTTCGATATCCATATCGATTTCGATATCCATATCGATTTCGATATCCATATCGATTTGGGTATCCATATCGATTTCGATATCCCTATGGATTTCGATATCCCTATGGATTTCGATATCCATATCGATTTCGATATCCATATGGATTTCGATATCCCTATGGATTTCGATATCCCTATGGATTTCGATATTCCTATGGATTTCGATATCCATATCGATTTCGATATCCCTATGGATTTCGATATCCCTATGGATTTCGATATCTCTATGGATTTCGATATCCCTATGGATTTCGATATCCCTATGGATTTCGATATACCTATGGATTTCGATATCCATATTCATTTCGGCATCCATATCGATTTCGATATCCCTATGGATTTCGATATCCCTATGGATTTCGATATCCCTATGGATTTCGATATCTATATGGATTTCGGCATCCATATCGATTTCGATATCCCTATGGATTTCGATATCCATATGGATTTCGATATCCCTATGGATTTCGATATCCATATGGATTTCGATATCCCTATGGATTTCGATATCCCTATGGATTTCGATATCCCTATGGATTTCGATATCCATATCGATTTCGGTATCCATATCGATTTCGATATTCCTATCGATTTCGATATCCCTATGGATTTCGATATCCATATCGATTTCGGTATCCATATCGATTTCGATATCCATATCGATTTCGATATCCATATCAATTTCGATATCCCTATGAATTTCGATATCCATATCGATTCCGATATCCATATCGATTTCGATATCCCTATCGATTTCGATATCCATATGGATTTCGATATCCATATCGATTTCGATATCCCTATGGATTTCGATATCCATATCGATTTCGATATCCATATCGATTTCGATATCCCTATGGTTTTCGATATCCCTATGGATTTCGATATCCATATGGATTTCGATATCCATATCGATTTCGATATCCATATGGATTTCGATATCCATATCGATTTCGATATCCATATGGATTTCGATATCCCTATGGATTTCGATATCCATATCGATTTTGGTATCCATATCGATTTCGATATCCCTATGGATTTCGATATCCATATCGATTTCGATATCCCTATGGATTTCGATATCCCTATGGATTTCGATATTCCTATGGATTTCGATATCCATATCGATTTCGATATCCCTATGGATTTCGATATCCATATCGATTTCGATATCCCTATGGATTTCGATATCCTATGGATTTCGATATCCATATTCGATTTCGATATCCATATCGATTTCGATATCCATATGGATTTCGATATCCCTATGGATTTCGATATCCATATCGATCTCGGTATCCATATCGATTTCGATATCCATATGGATTTCGATATCCCTATGGATTTCGATATCCATATCGATTTCGATATCCCTATGGATTTCGATATCCATATCGATTTCGATATCCATATCGATTTCGATATCCATATCGATTTCGATATCCATATCGATTTCGATATCCCTATGGATTTCGATATCCATATCGATTTCGGTATCCATATCGATTTCGATATCCCTATGGATTTCGATATCCCTATGGATTTCGATATACCTATGGATTTCGATATCCATATTCATTTCGGCATCCATATCGATTTCGATATCCCTATGGATTTCGATATCCCTATGGATTTCGATTTCCCTATGGATTTCGATATCCCTATGGATTTCGATATCCATATCGATTTCAATATCCATATGGATTTCGATATCCCTATGGATTTCGATATACCTATGGATTTCGATATACCTATGGATTTCGATATCCATATTCATTTCGGCATCCATATCGATTTCGATATCCCTATGGATTTCGATATCCATATCGATTTCGATATCCCTATGGATTTCGATATCCCTATGGATTTCGATATCCCTATGGATTTCGATATCCATATGGATTTCGGCATCCATATCGATTTCGATATCCATATGGATTTCGATATCCCTATGGATTTCGATATCCCTATGGATTTCGATATCCCTATGGATTTCGATATCCATATCGATTTCGATATCCATATGGATTTCGATATCCATATCGATTTCGATATCCATATCAATTTCGATATCCCTATGGATTTCGATATCCATATCGATTTGGGTATCCATATCGATTTCGATATCCATATGGATTTCGATATCCACATGGATTTCGATATACATATGGATTTCGATATCCCCATGGATTTCGATATCCCTATGGATTTCGATATCCGTATTCATTTCGGCATCCATATCGATTTCGATATCCCTAGGGTTTTCGATATCCCTATGGATTTCGATATCCATATGGATTTCGATATCCTTATGGATTTCGATATCCCTATGGATTTCGATATCCCTATGGATTTCGATTTTCCTATGGATTTCGATATCCCTATGGATTTCGATATCCATATCGATTTCGATATCCATATCGATTTCGATATCCATATCGATTTCGGTATCCATATCGATTTCGATATTCATATGGATTTCAATATCCGTATGAATTTCGATATCCCTATGAATTTCGATATCCATATCGATTTGGGTATCCATATCGATTTCGATATCCCTATGGATTTCGATATCCATATCGATTTCGATATCCATATCGATTTGGGTATCCATATCGATTTCGATATCCATATCGATTTCGATCATCCATATCGATTTCGATATCCATATCGATATCGATATCCATATCAATTTCGATTTCCCAATGGATTTCGATATCCCTATGGATTTCGATATCCATATCGATTTGGGTATCCATATCGATTTCGATATCCATATCAATTTCGATATCCCAATGGATTTCGATATCCATATCGATTTGGGTATCCATATCGATTTCGATATCCCTATGGATTTCGATATCCATATGGATTTCGACATCCATATCGGTTTCGATATCCATATCGATTTCGATTTCCATATGGATTTCGATATCCATATCGATTTCGATATCCATATGGATTTCGATATCCATATCGATTTCGATATCCATATCGATTTCGATATCCATATCGATTTCGGTATCCATATCGATTTCGATATCCATATCGATTTCGATATCCATATCGATTTCGATATCCATATCGATTTCGATATCCCTATGGATTTCGATATCCCTATGGATTTCGAGTTCCCTATGGATTTCGATATCCATATTCGATTTCGACATCCATATCGATTTCGATATCCATATGGATTTCGATATCCCTATGGATTTCGATATCCATATCGATTTCGATATCCCTATCGATTTCGATATCCCTATGGATTTCGATATCCCTATGGATTTCGATATCCATATGGATTTCGATATCCCTATGGATTTCGATATCCATATCGATTTCAATATCCATATCGATTTCGATATCCATATCGATTTCGATATCCAAATGGATTTCGATATCCTTATGGATTTCGATATCCCTATGGATTTCGGTATCCATATCGATTTCGATATCCATATGGATTTCGATATCCCTATGGATTTCGATATCCCTATGGATTTCGATATTCCTATGGATTTCGGTATCCATATCGATTTCGATATCCCTATGGATTTCGATATCCATATCGATTTCGATATCTCTATGGATCTCGATATCCCTATGGATTTCGATATCCATATTCGATTTCGGTATCACTATCGATTTCGATATCCCCATGGTTTTCGATATCCCTATGGATTTCGATATCCATATTGATCTGGGTATCCATATCGATTTCGATATCCATATCGATTTCAATATCCATATCAATTTTGATATCCCATATGGATTTCGATATCCATATCGATTTGGGTATCCATATCGATTTCGATATCCCTATGGATTTCGATATCCCTATGGATTACGATTTCCCTATGGATTTCGATATCCCTATGGATTTCGATATACCTATGGATTTCGATATCCATATTGATTTCGACATCCCTATGGATTTCGATTTCCCTATGGATTTCGGTATCCTATGGATTTCGATATCCCTATTCCGGATTTCGATATCCCTATGGATTTCGATATCCATATCGATTTCGATATCCCTATGGATTTCGATATCCATATGGATTTCGATATCCCTATGGATTTCGATATCCCTATTGATTTCCATATCCATATGGATTTCGATATCCATATCGATTTCGGTATCCCTATGGATTTCTATAATCATATCGATTTCAATACCCATATCGATTTTGATATCCCTATGGATTTCGATATCTCTATGGATTTCGATATCCATATCGATTTCGGTATCCATATCGATTTCGATATCCCTATGGATTTTGATATTCATATCGATTTTGATATCCATATCGATTTCGATATCCATATCGATTTCGATATCCCTATGGATTTGTCGATATCCATATCGATTTCGATATCCCTATCGATTTCGATATCCATATCGATTTCGATATCCATATGGATTTCGATATCCCTATGGATTTCGATATCCATATGGATTTCGATATCCCTATGGATTTCGATATCCATATCGATTTCGATATTCCTATGGATTTCGATATCCATATCGATTTCGATATCCCTATGGATTTCGATATCCATATCGATTTCGATATCTCTATGGATCTCGATATCCATATGGATTTCGATATCCATATTGATTTCGGTATCCATATGGATTTCGATATCCCTATGGATTTCGATATCCCTATGGATTTCGATATCCATATTGATCTGGGTATCCATATCGATTTCGATATCCATATGGATTTCGGTATCCATATCGATTTCGATATCCCAATGGATTTCGATATCCATATCGATTTGGGTATCCATATCGATTTCGATATCCCTATGGATTTTGATATCCCTATCGATTTTGATATCCCTATGGATTTCGATTTCCCTATGGATTTCGATATCCCTATGGATTTCGATATACCTATGGATTTCGATATCCATATCCATTTCGACATCCATATCGATTTCGATATCCCTATGGATTTCGATATCCCTATGGATTTCGATATCCCTATGGATTTCGATTTCCTTATGGATTTCGATATCCCTATGGATTTCGATATCCATATCGATTTCGATATCCCTCTGGATTTCGATATCCATATGGATTTCGATATCCCTATGGATTTCGATATCCCTATCGATTTCAATATCCATATGGATTTCGATATCCTTATCGATTTCGGTATCCCTATGGATTTCGATATTCATATCGATTTCAATACCCATATCGATTTTGATATCCCTATGGATTTCGATATCCCTTTGGATTTCGATATCCATATCGATTTCGGTATCCATATCGATTTCGATATCCCTATGAATTTTGATATTCATATCGATTTTGATATCCATAGTCGATCTCAATATCCATATCGATTTTGATATCCTTATGGTTTGCGTTATCCATATCGATTTCAATATCCCTATGGATTTCGATATCCATATCGATTTCGATATCCATATAGATTTCGATATCCCTATGGATTTCGATATCCCTATGGATTTCGATATCCCTATGGATTTCGATATCCATATCGATTTCGGTATTCCTATGGATTTCGATATCCATATCGATTTCAATATCCATATCAATTTTGATATCCCAATGGATTTCGATATCCATATCGATTTGGGTATCCATATCGATTTCGATATCCCTATGGATTTCGATATCCCTATGGATTTCGATATCCCTATGGATTACGATTTCCCTATGGATTTCGGTATCCCTATGGATTGCGTTATCCATATCGATTTCAATATCCCTATGGATTTCGATATCCATATCGATTTCGATATCCCTATGGATTTCGATACCCATATCGATTTCGATATCCCTATGGATTTCGATATTGATTTCCATATCCATATGGATTTCGATATCTCGTTTGTACGGGTATGGATTTCTATATTCATATCGATTTCAATATCCATATCGATTTTGATATCCCTATGGATTTCGATATCCCTATGGATTTCGATATCCATATCGATTTCGATATCCCTATGGATTTTGATATCCATATCGATTTTGATATCCATATCGCTTTCAATATCCATATCGATTTCGATATCCCTATGGATTACGATTTCCCTATGGATTTCGATATCCCTATGGATTGCGTTATCCATATCGATTTCAATATCCATATCGATTTCGATATCCATATCGATTTCGATATCCCCATGGTTTTCGATATCCCTATGGATTTCGATATCCATATTGATCTGGGTATCCATATCGATTTCGATATCCATATCGATTTCAATATCCATATCACTTTTGATATCCCAATGGATTTCGATATCCATATCGATTTGGGTATCCATATCGATTTCGATATCCCTATGGATTTCGATATCCCTATGGATATTGATATCCCTATGGATTACGATTTCCCTATGGATTTCGATATCCCTATGGATTTCGATATACCTATGAATTTCGATATCCATATTCATTTCGGCATCCATATCGATTTCGATATCCCTATGGATTTCGATATCCCTATGGATTTCGATATCCCTATGGATTACGATTTCCTTATGGATTTCGATTTCCCTATGGTTTTCGTTATCCAAATCGATTTCAATATCCCTCTGGATTTCGGTATCCATATGGATTTCAGTATCCCTATGGATTTCGATATCCCTATTGGATTTCCATATCCATATGGATTTCGATATCCATATCGATTTCGGTATCCCTATGGATTTCTATATTCATATCGATTTCAATACCCATATCGATTTTGATATCCCTATGGATTTCGATATCCCTTTGGATTTCGATATCCATATCGATTTGGCTATCCATATCGATTTCGATATCCCTATGAATTTTGATATTCATATCGATTTTGATATCCATATCGATTTCAATATCCATATCGATTTCGATATCCTTATGGTTTGCGTTATCCATATCGATTTCAATATCCCTATGGATTTCGATATCCATATCGATTTCGATATCCATATGGATTTCGATATCCCTATGCATTTCGATATCCCTATGGATTTCGATATCCCTATGGATTTCGATATCCATATCGATTTCGATATCCCTATGGATTTCGATATCCATATCGATTTCAATATCCATATCAATTTTGATATCCCTATGGATTTCGATATCCATATCGATTTGGGTATCCATATCGATTTCAATATCCCTATGGATTTCGATATCCCCATGGATTTCGATATACCTATGGATTTCGATATCCCCATGGATTTCGATATACCTATGGATTTCGATATCATATTCCTTTCGGCATCAATATTGATTTCGATATCCTAGGGTGTTTTCGATATCCCTATGGATTTCGATATCCCTATGGATTTCGATAAATCCCCTATGGATTTCAATATCCCTATGGATTTCGATATCCCTATGGATTACGATTTCCCTATGGATTTCGATATCCCTATGGATTTCGATATCCATATCGATTTCAATATCCATATCGATTTCGATATCCATATCGATTTGGGTATCCATATCGATTTCGATATTCATATCGATTTCAATATCCATATCAATTTCGATATCCCTATGAATTTCAATATCCATATCGATTTGGGTATCCATATCGATTTCGATATCCCTATACCTGATTCCGATATCCATTTTTATTTCGATATCCATATCGATTTGGGTATCCATATCGATTTCGATATCTATATCGATTTCGTCATCCATATCGATTTCGATATCCATATCGATATCAATATCCATATCAATTTCGATTTCCCAATGGTTTTCGATATCCCTATGGATTTCGATATCCATATCGATTTGGGTATCCATATCGATTTCAATATCCATATCAATTTCGTTATCCCAATGGATTTCGATATCCATATCGGTTTGGGTATCCATATCGATTTCGATATCCCTATGGATTTCGATATCCCTATGGATTTCGATATCCCTATGGATTACGATTTCCCTATGGATTTCGGTTTCCCTATGGATTGCGTTATCCATATCGATTTCAATATCCCTATGGATTTCGATATCCATATCGATTTCGGTATCCCTATATGGATTTCTATATTCATATCGATTTCAATACCCATATCGATTTTGATATCCCTATGGATTTCGATATCCCTATGGATTTCGATATCCATATCGATTTCGATATCCCTATGGATTTTGATATCCATATCGATTTTGATATCCATATCGATTTCAATATCCATATCGATTTCGACATCCCTATGGATTACGATTTCCTTATGGATTTCGATATCCCTATGGATTGCGTTATCCATATCGATTTCAATATCCCTATGAATTTCGATATCCCTATGGATTTCGATATACCTATGGATTTCGATATACCTATGGATTCCGATATCCATATTCATTTCGGCATCCATATCGATTTCGATATCCCTATGGATTTCGATATCCCAATGGATTTCGATATCCCTATGGATTTCGATATCCATATTCCTTTCGGCATCCATATCGATTTCGATATCCCTATGGTTTTCGGTATCCCTATGGATTTCGATATCCCCATGGTTTTCGATATCCCTATGGATTGCGATATCCATATCGATTTGGGTATCCATATCGATTTCGATATCCATATCGATTTCAATATCCATATCAATTTCGATATCCCTATGGATTTCGATATCCATATCGATATGGGTATCCATATCGATTTCAATATCCCTATGGATTTCGATATCCATTTTTATTTCGATATCCATATCGATTTGGGTATCCATATCGATTTCGATATCTATATCGATTTCGTCATCCATATCGATTTCGATATCCATATCGATATCAATATCCATATCAATTTCGATTTCCCAATGGTTTTCGATATCCCTATGGATTTCGATATCCATATCGATTTGGGTATCCATATCGATTTCAATATCCATATCGATTTCGGTATCCCTATGGATTTCTATATTCATATCGATTTCAATACCCATATCGATTTTGATATCCCTATGGATTTCGATATCCCTATGGATTTCGATATCCATATCGATTTCGATATCCCTATGGATTTTGATATCCATATCGATTTCGATATCCCTATGGATTACGATTTCCCTATGGATTTCGATATCCCTATGGATTGCGTTATCCATATCGATTTCAATATCCCTATGGATTTCGATATCGCTATGGATTTCGATATACCTATGGATTTCGATATACCAATGGATTCCGATATCCATATTCTATTTCAGCATCCATATCGATTTCGATATCCCTTATGGATTTCGATATCCCTATGGATTACGATTTCCCCATGGATTTCGATATCCCGTTATGGATTTCGTTATCCATATCGATTTACCAATATCCCTCTGGATTTCGCTATCCATATGGATTTCGATATCCCTATGGATTTCGATATCCCTATTGATTTCCATATCCATATGGATTTCGATATCCATATCGATTTCAGTATCCCTATGGATTTCTATATTCATATCGATTTCAATACCCATGTCGATTTTGATATCCCTATGGATTTCGATATCCCTTTGGATTTCGATATCCATATCGATTTGGCTATCCATATCGATTTCGATATCCCTATGAATTTTGATATTCATATCGATTTTGATATCCATATCGATTTCAATATCCATATCGATTTCGATATCCTTATGGTTTGCGTTATCCATATCGATTTCAATATCCCTATGGATTTCGATATCCATATCGATTTCGATATCCATATGGATTTCGATATCCCCTATGGATTTCGATATCCCTATGGATTTCGATATCCCTATGGATTTCGATATCCATATCGATTTCGATATCCCTATGGATTTCCATGCTATCCATATCGATTTCAATATCCATATCAATTTTGATATCCCTATGGATTTCGATATCCATATCGATTTGGGTATCCATATCGATTTCAATATCCCTATGGATTTCGATATCCCCATGGATTTCGATATACCTATGGATTTCGATATCCCCATGGATTTCGATATACCTATGGATTTCGATATCCATATTCCTTTCGGCATCCATATCGATTTCGATATCCCTAGGGTTTTCGATATCCCTATGGATTTCGATATCCCTATGGATTTCGATACCCCTATGGATTTCAATATCCCTATGGATTTCGATATCCCTATGGATTACGATTTCCCTATGGATTTCGATATCCCTATGGATTTCGATATCCATATCGATTTCAATATCCATATCGATTTCGATATCCATATCGATTTGGGTATCCATATCGATTTCGATATTCATATCGATTTCAATATCCATATCAATTTCGATATCCCTATGAATTTCAATATCCATATCGATTTGGGTATCCATATCGATTTCGATATCCCTATGGATTTCGATATCCATTTTTATTTCGATATCCATATCGATTTGGGTATCCATATCGATTTCGATATCTATATCGATTTCGTCATCCATATCGATTTCGATATCCATATCGATATCAATATCCATATCAATTTCGATTTCCCAATGGTTTTCGATATCCCTATGGATTTCGATATCCATATCGATTTGGGTATCCATATCGATTTCAATATCCATATCAATTTCGGTATCCCAATGGATTTCGATATCCATATCGGTTTGGGTATCCATATCGATTTCGATATCCCTATGGATTTCGATATCCCTATGGATTTCGATATCCCTATGGATTACGATTTCCCTATGGATTTCGGTTTCCCTATGGATTGCGTTATCCATATCGATTTCAATATCCCTATGGATTTCGATATCCATATCGATTTCGGTATCCCTATGGATTTCTATATTCATATCGATTTCAATACCCATATCGATTTTGATATTTCTATGGATTTCGATATCCCTATGGATTTCGATATCCATATCGATTTCGATATCTCGGCGGATTTTGATATCCATATCGATTTTGATATCCATATCGATTTCAATATCCATATCGATTTCATCATCCCTATGGATTACGATTTTCTTATGGATTTCGATATCCCTATGGATTGCGTTATCCATATCGATTTCAATATCCCTATGAATTTCGATATCCCTATGGATTTCGATATACCTATGGATTTCGATATACCTATGGATTCCGATATCCATATTCATTTCGGCATCCATATCGATTTCGATATCCCTATGGATTTCGATATCCCAATGGATTTCGATATCCCTATGGATTTCGATATCCATATTCCTTTCGGCATCCATATCGATTTCGATATCCCTATGGTTTTCGGTATCCCTATGGATTTCGATATCCCCATGGTTTTCGATATCCCTATGGATTGCGATATCCATATCGATTTGGAGTATCCATATCGATTTCGATATCCATATCGATTTCAATATCCATATCAATTTCGATATCCCTATGGATTTCGATATCCATATCGATATGGGTATCCATATCGATTTCAATATCCCTATGGATTTCGATATCCATTTTTATTTCGATATCCATATCGATTTGGGTATCCATATCGATTTCGATATCTATATCGATTTCGTCATCCATATCGATTTCGATATCCATATCGATATCAATATCCATATCAATTTCGATTTCCCAATGGTTTTCGATATCCCTATGGATTTCGATATCCATATCGATTTGGGTATCCATATCGATTTCAATATCCATATCAATTTCGATATCCCAATGGATTTCGATATCCATATCGGTTTGGGTATCCATATCGATTTCGATATCCCTATGGATTTCGATATCCCTATGGATTTCGATATCCCTATGGATTACGATTTCCCTATGGATTTCGGTTTCCCTATGGATTGCGTTATCCATATCGATTTCAATATCCCTATGGATTTCGATATCCATATCGATTTCGGTATCCCTATGGATTTCTATATTCATATCGATTTCAATACCCATATCGATTTTGATATCCCTATGGATTTCGATATCCCTATGGATTTCGATATCCATATCGATTTCGATATCCCTATGGATTTTGATATCCATATCGATTTAGATATCCATATCGATTTCAATATTCATATCGATTTCGACATCCCTATGGATTACGATTTCCTTATGGATTTCGATATCCCTATGGATTGCGTTATCCATATCGATTTCAATATCCCTATGAATTTCGATATCCCTATGGATTTCGATATACCTATGGATTTCGATATACCTATGGATTCCGATATCCATATTCATTTCGGCATCTATATCGATTTCGATATCCCTATGGATTTCGATATCCCAATGGATTTCGATATCCCTATGGATTTCGATATCCATATTCCTTTCGGCATCCATATCGATTTCGATATCCCTATGGTTTTCGGTATCCTAGCTATGGATTTCGATATCGCCATGGTTTTTCGATATCCCTATGGATTGCGATATCCATATCGATTTGGGTATCCATATCGATTTCGATTATCCATATCGATTTCAATATCCACAATATCCCTTTCGATATCCCTATGGATTTCGATATCCATATCGATATGGGTATCCATATCGATTTCAATATCACTATGGATTTCGATATCCCCATGGATTTCGATATCCGTATGGATTGCGTTATCCATATCGATTTCAATATCCCTATGGATTTCGATATCCCTATGGATTTCGATATACATATGGATTTCGATATACCTATGGATTTCGATATCCATATTCCTTTCGGCATCCATATCGATTTCGATATCCCTAGGGTTTTCGATATCCCTATGGATTTCGATATCCCTATGGATTTCGATACCCCTATGGATTTCGATATTCCTATGGATTACGATTTCCCCATGGATTTCGGTATCCCTATGGATTGCGTTATCCATATCGATTTCAATATCCCTATGGATTTCGATATCCATATCGATTTCGATATCCCTATGGATTTCGATACCTATATCGGATTTCGATATCCCTATGGATTTCGATATCCCTATTGATTTCCATATCCATATGGATTTCGATATCCATATCGATTTCGGTATCCCTATGGATTTCTATATTCATATCGATTTTAATACCCATATCGATTTTGATATCCCTATGGATTTCGATATCCCTATGGATTTCGATATCCATATCGATTTCGATATCCCTATGGATTTTGATATCCATATCGATTTTGATATCAATATCGATTTCAATATCCATATCGATTTCGATATCCCTATGGATTACGATTTCCCTATGGATTTCGATATCCCTATGGATTGCGTTAGCCATATCGATTTCAATATCCCTATGGATTTCGATATCCCTATGGATTTCGATATACCTATGGATTTCGATATACCTATAGATTCCGATATCCATATTCATTTCGGCATCCATATCGATTTCGATATCCCTATGGATTTCGATATCCATATGGATTTCGATATCCCTATGGATTTCGATATCCATATTCCTTTCAGCATCCATATCGATTTCGATATCCCTATGGTTTTCGGTATCCCTATGGATTTCGATATCCCCATGGTTTTCGATATCCCTATGGATTGCGATATCCATATCGATTTGGGTATCCATATCGATTTCGATATCCATATCGATTTCAATATCCATATCAATTTCGATATCCCTATGGATTTCGATATCCATATCGATTTGGGTATCCATATCGGGTATCCATATTGGGTATCCCTATCCCTTTGAATTTCGGTATCCCTATGGATTTCGATATCCATATTGATTTTGATATCCATATGGATTTTGATATCCCTATGGATTTCGATATCCCTATGGATTTCGATAACCCTATGGCTTTCGATATCCCTATGGATTTCGTTCTCTCTATGGATTTCGATATCCGTATGGATTTCGATATCCATATCAATTTCGGCATCCATATCGATTTAAATATCCATATCGATTTCGAAATCCCTATGGATTTCGATATCCCTATGGATTTCGATATCCCTATCGATTTCGGTATCCCTATGGATTTCGATATCCCTATGGATTTCGATATCCATATCGATTTCGATATCCCTATGGATTTCGATATCCATATCGATTTCGATATCCCTATGGATTTCGATATCCATATCGATTTCGATATCTCTATGGATCTCGATATCCCTATGGATTTCGATATCCATATTCATTTCGGTATCCATATCGATTTCGATATCCCCATGGTTTTCGATATCCCTATGGATTTCGATATCCATATCGATCTGGGTATCCATATCGATTTCGATATCCATATGGATTTCGATATCCCTATGGATTTCGATATACCTATGGATTTCGATATACCTATGGATTCCGATATCCATATTCATTTCGGCATCCATATCGATTTCGATATCCCTAGGGTTTTCGATATCTCTATGGATTTCGATATCCCTATGGATTTCGATAACCCTATGGATTTCGATATCCCTATGGATTTCGATATCCCTTTGGATTACGATTTCCCTATGGATTTCGATATCCCTATGGATTTCGATATCCATATCGATTTCAATATCCATATCGATTTCGATATCCATATCGACTTGGGTATCCATATCGATTTCGATATCCCTATGGATTTCGATATCCCTATGGATTTCGATATCCATATCGATTTCGATATCCATATGGATTTCGATATCCCTATGGATTTCGATATCCCTATGGATTTCGATATTCCTATGGATTTCGATATCCATATCGAATTCGATATCCCTATGGATTTCGATATCCATATCGATTTCGATATCTCTATGGATCTCGATATCCCTATGGATTTCGATATCCATATTCATTTCGGTATCCATATCGATTTCGATATCCCCATGGTTTTCGATATCCCTATGGATTTCGATATCTATATCGATCTGAGTATCCATATCGATTTCGATATCCATATGGATTTCGATATCCCTATGGATTTCGATATACCTATGGATTTCGATATACCTATGGATTCCGATATCCATATTCATTTCGGCATCCATATCGATTTCGATATCCCTATGGATTTCGATATCCATATCGATTTCGATATCCCTATGGATTTCGATATCCATATCGATTTCGATATCCCTATGGATTTCGATATCCCTATGGATTTCGATATACCTATGGATTTCGATATCCATATTCCTTTCGGTATCCATATCGATTTCGATATCCCTATGGTTTTCGGTATCCCTATGGATTTCGATATCCGGCTATGGTTTTCGATATCCCTATGGATTTCGATATCCATATCGGATTTGGGTATCCATATCGATTTCGATATCCATATCGATTTCAATATCCCTATCGATTTCGATATCCCTATGGATTTCGATATCCATATCGATTTGGGTATCCATATCGATTTCAATATCCCTATGGATTTCGATATCCCCATGGATTTCGATATACCTATGGATTTCGATATCCATATTCCTTTCGGCATCCATATCGATTTCGATATCCACATCGATTTAGATATCCCTATGGATTACGATATCCCTATGGATTACGATTTCCCTATGGATTTCGATATCCCTATGGATTTCGATATCCATATCGATTTCAATATCCATATCGATTTCGATATCCATATCGATCTCGGTATCCATATCGATTTCGATATCCATATGGATTTCGAAATCCCTATGGATTTCGATATACCTATGGATTTCGATATACCTATGGATTCCGATATCCATATTCGATTTCGGCATCCATATCGATTTCGATATCCCTAGGGTTTTCGATATCCCTATGGATTTCGATATCCCTATGGATTTCGATACCCCTATGGATTTCGATGTCCCTATGGATTACGATTTCCCTATGGATTTCGATATCCCTATGGATTTCGATATCCATATCGATTTCGATATCCATATCGATTTCGATATCCATATCGATTTGGGTATCCATATCGATTTCGATATCCCTATGGATTTCGATATCCCTATGGATTTCGATATCCATATCGATTTCGATATCCATATGGATTTCGATATCCCTATGGATTTCGATATCCCTATGGATTTCGATATTCCTATGGATTTCGATATCCATATCGATTTCGATATCCCTATGGATTTCGATATCCATATCGATTTCGATATCTCTATGAATCTCGATATCCCTATGGATTTCGATATCCCTATGGATTTCGATACCCGTATGGATTTCGATATCCCTATGGATTTCGATATCCCTATGGATTTCGATATCCCTATGGATTTCGGTATCCATATCGATTTCAATATCCCTATGGATTTCGATATCCATATCGATTTCGATATCCCTATGGATTTCGATACCCATATCGATTTCGATATCCCTATGGATTTCGATATCCCTATTGATTTCCATATCCATATGGATTTCGATATCCATATCGATTTCGGTATCCCTATCGATTTCTATATTCATATCGATTTTAATATCCCATATCGATTTTGATATCCCTATGGATTTCGATATCCCTATGGATTTCGATATCCATATCGATTTCGATATCCCTATGGATTTTGATATCCATATCGATTTTGATATCCATATCGATTTCAATATCCATATCGATTTCGATATCCCTATGGATTTCGATATCCCTATGGATTTCGATATCCCTATGGATTACGTTATCCATATCGATTTCAATATCCCTATGGATTTCGATATCCCTATGGATTTCGATATACCTTTGGATTTCGATATACCTATAGATTTCGATATCCATATTCGATTTCGGCATCCATATCGATTTCGATATCCCTATGGATTTCGATATCCATATCGATTTCGATATCCCTATGGATTTCAATATCCCTATGGATTTCGATATACCTATGGATTTCGATATACATATTCGCTTTCGATATCCATATCGATTTCGATATCCCTATGGTTTTCGGTATCCCTATGGATTTCGATATCCCTATGGTTCTCGATATCCCTATGGATTTCGATATCCATATCGATTTGGGTATCCATATCGATTTCGATATCCATATCGATTTCGATATCCATATCGATTTCGATATCCCTATGGATTTCGATATCCATATCGATTTGGATATCCATATCGATTTCGGCATCCATATTGATATCGATATCCCTTTGGATTTCGGTATCCCTATGGATTTCGATATCCATATTGATTTCGATATCCATATGGATTTCGATATCCCTATGGATTTCGATATCCCTATGGATTTCGATATCCCTATGGCTTTCGATATCCCTATGGATTTCGATCTCTCTATGGATTTCGATATCCGTATGGATTTCGATATCCATATCGATATCCATATCGATTTCAATATCCATATCGATTCCGAAATCCCTATGGATTTCGATATCCCTATGGATTTCGATATCCCTATCGATTTCGGTATCCCTATGGATTTCGATATCCCTATGGATTTCGATATCCATATCGATTTCGATATCCCTATCGATTTCGATATCCATATCGATTTCGATATCCCTATGGATTTCGATATCCATATCGATTTCGATATCTCTATGGATCTCGATATCCCTATGGATTTCGATATCCATATTGATTTCGGTATCCATATCGATTTCGATATCCCCATGGATTTCGATATCCCTATGGATTTCGATATCCATATCGATCTGGATATCCATATCGATTTCGATATCCATATGGATTTCGATATCCCTATGGATTTCGATATCCACATGGATTTCGATATACCTATGGATTTCGATATCCATATTCGATTTTGGTATCCATATCGATTTCGATATCCCTATGGATTTCGATATCCATATCGATTACGATATCCCTATGGATTTCGATATCCATATCGATTTCGATATCCCTATGGATTTCGATATCCCTATGGATTTCGATATACCTATGGATTTCGATATCCATATTCCTTTCGGCATCCATATCGATTTCGATATCCCTAGGGTTTTCGATATCCCTATGGATTTCGATATCCCTATGGATTTCGATATCCATATCGATTTCAATATCCATATCGATTTCGATATCCATATCGATTTCGATATCCATATCGATTTCGATATCCCTATGGATTTCGATATCCCTATGGATTTCGATATCCATATCGATTTCGATATCCATATGGATTTCGATATCCCTATGGATTTCGATATCCCTATGGATTTCGATATCCCTATGGATTTCGATATCCATATCGATTTCGATATTCCTATGGATTTCGATATCCATATCGATTTCGATATCTCTATGGATCTCGATATCCCTATGGATTTCGATATCCATATTCATTTCGGTATCCATATCGATTTCGATATCCCTATGGATTTTCGATATCCCTATGGATTTCGATATCCATATCGATCTCGATATCCATATCGATTTCGATATCCATATGGATTTCGATATCCCTATCGATTTCGATATCCCTATGGATTTCGATATCCCTATGGATTTCGATATCCATATCCATTTCGGTATCCATATCGATTTCGATATCCCTATGGATTTCGATATCCATATCGATTTCGATATCCCTATGGATTTCGATATCCATATCGATTTCGATATCCCTATGGATTTCGATATCCCTATGGATTTCGATATCCCTATGGATTTCGATATCCATATTCGCTTTCGGCATCCATATCGATTTCGATATCCCTATGGATTTCGATATCCCCATGGATTTCGATATCCCTATGGATTTCGATATCCATATCGATTTGGGTATCCATATCGATTTCGATATCCATATCGATTTCGATATCCATATCGATTTCGATATCCCTATGGATTTCGATATCCATATCGATTTGGGTATCCATATCGATTTCAATATCCCTATGGATTTCGATATCCCTATGGATTTCGATATCCCTATGGATTTCGATATCCATATTCATTTCGGCATCCATATCGATTTCGATATCCCTATGGATTTCGATATCCCTATGGATTTCGATATCCCTATGGATTTCGATTTCCCTATGGATTTCGATATCCCTATGGATTTCGATATCCATATTCATTTCGGTATCCATATCGATTTCGATATCCCCATGGATTTCGATATCCCTATGGATTTCGATATCCCTATGGATTTCGATATCCATATTCAATTTCGGTATCCATATCGATTTCGATATCCCCATGGTTTTCGATATCCCTATGGATTTCGATATCCATATCGATCTGGGTATCCATATCGATTTCGATATCCATATGGATTTCGATATCCCTATGGATTTCGATATCCCTATGGATTTCGATATTCCTATGGATTTCGATATCCCTATCGATTTCGATATTCCTATGGATTTCGATATCCATATCGATTTCGATATCTCTATGGATCTCGATATCCCTATGGATTTCGATATCCATATTCATTTCGGTATCCATATCGATTTCGATATCCCCATGGTTTTCGATATCCCTATGGATTTCGATATCCATATCGATCTGGGTATCCATATCGATTTCGATATCCCTATGGATTTCGATATTCCTATGGATTTCGATATCCATATCGATTTCGATATCCCTATGGATTTCGATATCCATATCGATTTCGATATCCCTATGGATTTCGATATCCCTATGGATTTCGATATCCATATTCGATTTCGGTATCCATATTGATTTCGATATCCCCATGGATTTCGATATCCCTATGGATTTCGATATCCATATCGATCTGGTTATCCATATCGATTTCGATATCCATATGGATTTCGATATCCCTATCGATTTCGATATACCTATGGATTTCGATATACCTATGGATTTCGATATCCATATTCGATTTTGGCATCCATATCGATTTCGATATCCCTATGGATTTCGATATCCATATCGATTTCGATATCCCTATGGATTTCGATATCCCTATCGATTTCGATATCCCTATGGATTTCGATATCCATATTCATTTCGGCATCCATATCGATTTCGATATCCCTATGGTTTTCGGTATCCCTATGGATTTCGATATCCCCATGGTTTTCGATATCCCTATGGATTTCGATATCCATATCGATTTCGGTATCCATATCGATTTCGATATCCATATCGATTTCATATCCATATCGATATCCATATCCATATCGATATCCATATCGATTTCGATATCCATTTCAATTTTGATATCCCTATGGATTTCGATATCCATATCGATTTCGGTATCCATATCGATTTCAATATCCCTATGGATTTCGATATCCCATATGGATTTCGATATACCTATCGATTTCGATATCCATATTCCTTTCGGCATCCATATCGATTTCGATATCCCTATGGTTTTCGATATCCCTATGGATTTCGATATCCCTATGGATTTCGATATCCATATCGATTTCAATATCCATATCGATTTCGATATCCATATCGATTTCGGTATCCATATCGATTTCGATATCCCTATGGATTTCGATATCCCTATGGATTTCGATATCCATATCGATTTCGATATCCATATGGATTTCGATATCCCTATGGATTTCGATATCCCTATGGATTTCGATATTCCTATGGATTTCGATATCCATATCGAATTCGATATCCCTATGGATTTCGATATCCATATCGATTTCGATATCTCTATGGATCTCGATATCCCTATGGATTTCGATATCCATATTCATTTCGGTATCCATATCGATTTCGATATCCCCATGGTTTTCGATATCCCTATGGATTTCGATATCCATATCGATCTGGGTATCCATATCGATTTCGATATCCATATGGATTTCGATATCCCTATGGATTTCGATATACCTATGGATTTCGATATCCCTATGGATTTCGATATCCATATTCGATTTCGATATCCATATCGATTTCGATATCCCTATGGATTTCGATATCCATATCGATTTCGATATCCCTATGGATTTCGATATCCCTATGGATTTCGATATACCTATGGATTTCGATATCCATATTCCTTTCGGCATCCATATCGATTTCGATATCCCTATGGATTTCGATATCCCCATGGTTTTCGATATCCCTATGGATTTCGATATCCATATCGATTTGGGTATCCATATCGATTTCGATATCCATATCGATTTCAATATCCATATCAATTTCGATATCCCTATGGATTTCGATATCCATATCGATTTGGGTATCCATATCGATTTCGATATCCCTATGGATTTCGATATCCCCATGGATTTCGATATCCCTATGGATTTCGATATCCATATTCCTTTCGGCATCCATATCGATTTCGATATCCCTATGGATTTCGATATCCCTATGGATTTCGATATCCCTATGGATTACGATATCCCTATGGATTTCGATATCCCTATGGATTTCGATATCCATATCGATTTCGGTATCCATATCGATTTCGATATCCCCATGGATTTCGATATCCCTATGGATTTCGATATCCCTATGGATTTCGATATCCATATTCGATTTCGGTATCCATATCGATTTCGATATCCCCATGGTTTTCGATATCCCTATGGATTTCGATATCCATATCGATCTGGGTATCCATATCGATTTCGATATCCATATGGATTTCGATATCCCTATGGATTTCGATATCCCTATGGATTTCGATATTCCTATGGATTTCGATATCCCTATGGATTTCGATATCCCTATGGATTTCGATATCCATATCGATTTCGATATCTCTATGGATCTCGATATCCCTATGGATTTCGATATCCATATTCATTTCGGTATCCATATCGATTTCGATATCCCCATGGTTTTCGATATCCCTATGGATTTCGATATCCATATCGATTTCGGTATCCATATCGATTTCGATATCCCTATGGATTTCGATATTCCTATGGATTTCGATATCCATATCGAATTCGATATCCCTATGGATTTCGATATCCATATCGATTTCGATATCTCTATGGATCTCGATATCCCTATGGATTTCGATATCCATATTCATTTCGGTATCCATATCGATTTCGATATCCCCATGGTTTTCGATATCCCTATGGATTTCGATATCCATATCGATCTGGGTATCCATATCGATTTCGATATCCATATCGATTTCGATATCCATATCGATTTCGATATACCTATGGATTTCGATATCCCTATGGATTTCGATATCCATATTCATTTTGGCATCCATATCGATTTCGATATCCCTATGGATTTCGATATCCATATCGATTTCGATATCCCTATGGATTTCGATATCCCTATGGATTTCGATATCCCTATGGATTTCGATATCCATATTCATTTCAGTATCCTTATCGATTTCGATATCCCCATGGTTTTCGGTATCCCTATGGATTTCGATATCCCTATGGATTTCGATATCCCTATGGATTTCGATATCCATATCGATTTCGGTATCCATATCGATTTCGATATCCCTATGGATTTCGATATCCCATATCGATTTCGATATCCCTATGGATTTCGATATCCATATTCCTTTCGGTATCCATATCAATTTCGATATCCCTATCGATTTTCGATATCCCTATGGATTTCGATATCCCTATGGATTTCGATACCCCTATGGATTTCGATATCCCTATCGATTTCAATATCCATATCGATTTGGATATCCCTATGGATTTCGATATCCATATCGATTTCGATATCCATATCGATTTGGGTATCCATATCGATTTCGATATCCCTATGGATTTCGATATTCATATCGATTTCGATATCCATATCGATTTCAATATCCATATCGATTTCGATATCCTTATGGTTTGCGTTATCCATATCGATTTCAATATCCCTATGGATTTTGATATCCATATGGATTTCGATATCCCTATGGATTTCGATATCCCTATTGATTTCCATATCCATATGGATTTCGATATCCATATCGATTTCGGTATCCCTATCGATTTCAATATCCATATCGATTTCGATATCCCTATGGATTTCGATATCCATATTGATTTCGGTATCCATATCGATTTCAATATCCCTATGGATTTCGATATCCCCATGGATTTCGATATCCCTATGGATTTCGATATCCATATTCAATTTCGGCATCCATATCGATTTCGATATCCCTATGGATTTCGATATCCCTATGGATTACGATTTCCCTATGGATTTCGATATCCCTATGGATTGCGTTATCCATATCGATTTCAATATCCCTATGGATTTCGATATCCCTATGGATTTCGATATCCCTATGGATTTCGATATCCCTATGGATTCCGATATCCATATTCATTTCGGTATCCATATCGATTTCGATATCCCTATGGATTTCGATATCCATATCGATTTCGATATCCCATATCGATTTCGATATCCATATCGATTTCGATATCCCTATGGATTTCGATATCCCTATGGATTTCGATATACCTATGGATTTCGATATCCATATTCCTTTCGGCATCCATATCGATTTCGATATCCCTATGGATTTCGATATCCCTATGGATTTCGATATCCCTATGGATTTCGATATCCCTATGGATTTCGATATCCATATCGATTTCGATATCCCTATGGATTTCGATATCCATATCGATTTCGATATCCATATCGATTTCGGTATCCATATCGATTTCGATATCTATATCGATTTCGTCATTCGTTCGAATCAAAATATAAGTAAACTCTGAGATTTCGATATCCCTATGGATTACGATTTCCCTATGGATTTCGATATCCCTATGGATTTCGATATCCATATCGATTTCGATATCCCTCTCGATTTCGATATCCATATGGATTTCGATATCCCTATGGATTTCGATATCCCTATTGATTTCCGATATCCATATGGATTTCGATATCCATATCGATTTCGGTATCCCTATGGATTTCTATATCCATATCGATTTCAATATCCATATCGATTTCGATATCCCTATGGATTTCGATATCTCTATGGATTTCGATATCCATATCGATTTCGGTATCCATATCGATTTCGATATCCCTATGGATTTCGATATCCATATCGATTTTGATATCCATATCGATTTCAATATCCATATCGATTTCGATATCCCTATGGATTGCGTTATCCATATCGATTTCAATATCCCTATGGATTTCGATATCCATATCGATTTCGATATCCATATGGATTTCGATATCCCTATGGATTTCGATATCCCTATGGATTTCGATATTCCTATGGATTTCGATATCCATATCGATTTCGATATCCCTATGGATTTCGATATCCATATCGATTTCGATATCTCTATGGATCTCGATATCCCTATGGATTTCGATATCCATATTCATTTCGGTATCCATATCGATTTCGATATCCCCATGGATTTCGATATCCCTATGGATTTCGATATCCATATCGATCTGGGTATCCATATCGATTTCGATATCCATATCGATTTCAATATCCATATCAATTTTGATATGTACATGGATTTCGATATCCATATCGATTACGATATCCGTATGGAATTCGATATCCCTATGGATTTCGATATCCATATCGATTTCGATATCCCTATGGATTTCGATATCCCTATGGATTTCGATATCCATATGGATTTCGATATCCATATCGATTTCGATATCCCTATGGATTTCGATATCCATATCGATTTCGATATCCCTATGGATTTCGATATCCCTATGGATTTCGATATCCCTATGGATTTCGATATCCATATTCATTTCGGTATCCATATCGATTTCGATATCCCTATGGATTTCGGTATCCCTATGGATTTCGATATCCCCATGGATTTCGATATCCCTATCGATTTCGATATCCATATGGATTTCGATATCCATATCGATTTCAATATCCCTATGGATTTCGATATCCCTATGGATTTCGATATCCCTATGGATTTCGATATCCATATTCATTTCGGTATCCATATCGATTTCGATATCCCTATGGATTTCGATATCCCTATGGATTTCGATATCCCTATGGATTTCGATATCCCTATGGATTTCGATATCCATATCGATTTCGGTATCCATATCGATTTCGATATCCCTATGGATTTCGATATCCATATCGATTTCGATATCCCTATGGATTTCGATATCCCTATGGATTTCGATATCCCTATGGATTTCGATATCCATATCGATTTCGATATCCATATCGATTTCGATATCCCTATGGATTTCGATATCCCTATCGATTTCGATATCCCCATGGATTTCGATATCCCTATGGATTTCGATATCCATATCGATTTGGGTATCCATATCGATTTCGATATCCATATCGATTTCGATATCCATATCGATTTCGATATCCCTATGGATTTCGATATCCATATCGATTTCGGTATCCATATCGATTTCGATATCCCTATGGATTTCGATATCCCTATGGATTTCGATATCCCTATGGATTTCGATATCCATATCGATTTCGATATCCATATCGATTTCGATATCCCTATGGATTTTCGATATCCCTATGGATTTCGATATCCCTATGGATTTCGATATCCCTATCGATTTCGATATCCCTATCGATTTCAATATCCATATCGATTTCGATATCCCTATGGATTTCGATATCCATATCGATTTCGATATCCATATCGATTTCGATATCCATATCGATTTCGATATCCATATCGATTTCGATCCATTCGTTCGAATCAATATGATAAGTATCCTCTGAAATTTCGATATCCCTATGGATTTCGATATCCCTATGGATTTCGATATCCCTATGGATTTCGATATCCATATCGATTTCAATATCCATATCGATTTCGATATCCATATCGATTTCGATATCCATATCGATTTCGATATCCCTATGGATTTCGATATCCCTATGGATTTCGATATCCATATCGATTTCGATATCCATATGGATTTCGATATCCCTATGGATTTCGATATCCCTATGGATTTCGATATCCCTATGGATTTCGATATCCATATCGATTTCGATATCCCTATGGATTTCGATATCCATATCGATTTCGATATCTCTATGGATTTCGATATCCCTATGGATTTCGATATCCATATTCATTTCGGTATCCATATCGATTTCGATATCCCCATGGTTTTCGATATCCCTATGGATTTCGATATCCATATTGATCTGGGTATCCATATCGATTTCGATATCCATATCGATTTCAATATCCATATCAATTTTGATATCCCAATGGATTTCGATATCCATATCGATTTGGGTATCCATATCGATTTCGATATCCCTATGGATTTCGATATCCCTATGGATTTCGATATCCCTATGGATTTCGATATCCCTATCGATTTCGATATCCCCATGGATTGTGTTATCCATATCGATTTCAATATCCCTATGGATTTCGATATCCATATCGATTTCGATATCCCTATGGATTTCGATATCCCTATGGATTTCGATATCCATATGGATTTCGATATCCATATCGATTTCGGTATCCCTATGGATTTCTATATTCATATCGATTTCAATATCCATATCGATTTTGATATCCCTATGGATTTCGATATCCCTATGGATTTCGATATCCATATCGATTTCGGGTATCCATATCGATTTCGATATCCCTATGAATTTCGATATTCATATCGATTTTGATATCCATATCGATTTCAATATCCATATCGATTTCGATATCCCTATGGATTGCGTTATCCATATCGATTTCAATATCCCTATGGATTTCGATATCCATATCGATTTCGATATCCATATCGATTTCGATATCCCTATGGATTTCGATATCCCTATGGATTTCGATATCCCTATGGATTTCGATATCCATATCGATATTCGATATCCCTATGGATTTCGATATCCATATCGATTTCGATATCTCTATGGATCTCGATATCCCTATGGATTTCGATATCCATATTCATTTCGGTATCCATATCGATTTCGATATCCCCATGGTTTTCGATATCCCTATGGATTTCGATATCCATATCGATCTGGGTATCCATATCGATTTCGATATCCATATCGATTTCAATATCCATATCAATTTTGATATCCACATGGATTTCGATATCCATATCGATTTCGGTATCCATATCGATTTCGATATCCCTATGGATTTCGATATCCCTATGGATTTCGATATCCATATCGATCTGGGTATCCATATCGATTTCGATATCCCTATGGATTTCGATATCCCTATGGATTTCGATATCCCTATGGATTTCGATATCCCTATGGATTTCGATATCCCTATGGATTTCGATATCCATATGCATTTCGATATCCATATCGATTTCGATATCCCTATGGATTTCGATATCCCTATGGATTTCGATATCCCTATGGATTTCGATATCCCTATGGATTTCGATATCCCTATGGATTTCGATATCCATATCGATTTCGATATCCCTATGGATTTCGATATCCATATCGATTTCGATATCCCTATGGATTTCGATATCCCTATCGATTTCGATATCCATATGGATTTCGATATCCATATCGATTTCGATATCCATATAGATTTCGATATCCATATCGATTTCGATATCCCTATGAATTTCGATATCCATATCGATTTCGATATCCATATCGATTTCAATATCCATATCGATTTCGATATCCCTATGGATTTGCGATTATCCATATCGATTTCAATATCCCTATGGATTTCGATATCCATATCGATTTCGATATCCATATCGATTTCGATATCCCTATGGATTTCGATATCCCTATGGATTTCGATATCCATATCGATTTGGGTATCCATATCGATTTCGATATCCCTATGGATTTCGATATCCATATCGATTTCGATATCCATATCGATTTCGATATCCATATCGATTTCGATATCCCTATCGATTTCGATATCCCTATGGATTTCGATATCCATATCGATTTCGATATCCATATGGATTTCGATATCCCTATCGATTTCGATATCCCTATGGATTTCGATATCCCTATGGATTTCGATATCCCTATCGATTTCGATATCCATATCGATTTCGATATCCATATCGATTTCGATATCCATATCGATTTCGATATCCCTATGGATTTCGATATCCATATCGATTTCGATATCCCTACGGATTTCGATATCCATATCGATTTCGATATCCATATCGATTTCGATATCCCTATGGATTTCGATATCCATATCGATTTGGGTATCCATATCGATTTCGATATCCCTATGGATTTCGATATCCCTATGGATTTCGATATCCATATCGATTTCGATATCCATATCGATTTCGATATCCCTATGGATTTCGATATTCATATCGATTTCGATATCCATATCGATTTCAATATCCATATCGATTTCGATATCCCTATGGATTTCGATATCCATATCGATTTCGATATCCCTATGGATTTCGATATCCATATCGATTTCGATATCCATATGGATTTCGATATCCCTATGGATTTCGATATCCCTATGGTTTTCGATATCCCTATGGATTTCGATATCCATATCGATCTGGGTATCCATATCGATTTCGATATCCATATCGATTTCAATATCCATATCAATTTTGATATCCACATGGATTTCGATATCCATATCGATTTCGATATCCATATCGATTTCGATATCCATATCGATTTCGATATCCCTATGGATTTCGATATCCCTATGGATTTCGATATCCCTATGGATTACGATTTCCCTATGGATTTCGATATCCCTATGGATTTCGTTATCCATATCGATTTCAATATCCCTCTGGATTTCGATATCCATATGGATTTCGATATCCCTATGGATTTCGATATCCCTATGGATTTCCATATCCATATGGATTTCGATATCCATATCGATTTCGGTATCCCTATGGATTTCTATATTCATATCGATTTCAATACCCATATCGATTTTGATATCCCTATGGATTTCGATATCCCTTTGGATTTCGATATCCATATCGATTTGGGTATCCATATCGATTTCGATATCCCTATGAATTTTGATATTCATATCGATTTTGATATCCATATCGATTTCAATATCCATATCGATTTCGATATCCTTATGGTTTGCGTTATCCATATCGATTTCAATATCCCTATGGATTTCGATATCCATATCGATTTCGATATCCATATGGATTTCGATATCCCTATGGATTTCGATATCCCTATGGATTTCGATATCCCTATGGATTTCGATATCCCTATCGATTTCGATATCCCTATGGATTTCGATATCCATATCGATTTCAATATCCCTATGGATTTCGATATCCCTATGGATTTCGATATCCCTATCGATTTCGATATCCATATCGATTTCGATATCCCTATGGATTTCGATATCCCTATGGATTTCGATATCCCTATGGATTACGATTTCCCTATGGATTTCGATATCCCTATGGATTTCGTTATCCATATCGATTTCGATATCCCTATGGATTTCGATATCCATATCGATTTCGATATCCCTATGGATTTCGATATCCATATCGATTTCGATATCCATATGGATTTCGATATCCCTATGGATTTCGATATCCCTATGGATTTCGATATCCCTATGGATTTCGATATCCCTATGGATTTCGATATCCATATCGATTTCAATATCCCTATGGATTTCGATATCCATATCGATTTCGATATCCCTATGGATTTCGATATCCATATCGATTTCGATATCCCTATGGATTTCGATATCCCTATTGATTTCCATATCCATATCGATTTCGATATCCATATCGATTTCGGTATCCCTATGGATTTCTATATTCATATCGATTTCAATACCCATATCGATTTCGATATCCCTATGGATTTCGATATCCCTATGGATTTCGATATCCATATCGATTTCGATATCCCTATGGATTTTGATATCCATATCGATTTTGATATCCATATCGATTTCAATATCCATATCGATTTCGATATCCCTATGGATTTCGATATCCCTATGGATTTCGATATCCCTATGGATTGCGATTATCCATATCGATTTCAATATCCCTATGGATTTCGATATCCCTATGGATTTCGATATCCCTATGGATTTCGATATCCATATTCATTTCCGTATCCATATCGATTTCGATATCCCTATGGATTTCGATATCCCTATGGATTACGATTTCCCTATGGATTTCGATATCCCTATGGATTTCGATATCCATATCGATTTCAATATCCCTATGGATTTCGATATCCCTATGGATTTCGATATCCCTATGGATTTCGATATCCCTATGGATTTCGATATCCATATTCATTTCGGTATCCATATCGATTTCGATATCCCTATGGATTTCGATATCCCTATGGATTTCGATATCCATATCGATTTGGGTATCCATATCGATTTCAATATCCCTATGGATTTCGATATCCATATCGATTTCGATATCCATATCGATTTCAATATCCATATCGATTTCGATATCCCTATGGATTGCGATATCCATATCGATTTCAATATCCCTATGGATTTCGATATCCATATCGATTTCGATATCCATATGGATTTCGATATCCCTATGGATTTCGATATCCCTATGGATTTCGATATCCCTATGGATTTCGATATCCATATCGATTTCGATATCCCTATGGATTTCGATATCCATATCGATTTCAATATCCATATCAATTTTGATATCCCAATGGATTTCGATATCCCTATGGATTTCGATATCCCTATGGATTTCGATATCCCTATGGATTTCGATATCCATATCGATTTCAATATCCCTATGGATTTCGATATCCATATCGATTTCGATATCCCTATGGATTTCGATATCCATATCGATTTCGATATCCCTATGGATTTCGATATCCATATCGATTTCGATATCCCTATGGATTTCGATATCCCTATGGATTTCGATATCCCTATGGATTTCGATATCCATATCGATTTCGATATCCCTATGGATTACGATTTCCCTATGGATTTCGATATCCCTATGGATTTCGTTATCCATATCGATTTCAATATCCCTATGGATTTCGATATCCATATCGATTTCGATATCCCTATGGATTTCGATATCCATATCGATTTGGATATCCATATCGATTTCAATATCCATATCGATTTCGATATCCCTATGGATTGCGTTATCCATATCGATTTCAATATCCCTATGAATTTCGATATCCATATCGATTTGGATATCCATATCGATTTCGATATCCCTATGGATTTCGATATCCATATCGATTTCGGTATCCATATCGATTTCGATATCCCTATGGATTTCGATATCCCTATGGATTTCGATATCCATATCGATTTCGATATCCCTATCGATTTCGATATCCATATCGATTTCGATATCCCTATGGATTTCGATATCCCTATGGATTTCGATATCCATATTCATTTCGGTATCCATATCGATTTCGATATCCCTATGGATTTCGATATCCCTATGGATTTCGATATCCCTATAGATTTCGATATCCCTATCGATTTCGATATCCATATCGATTTCGATATCCATATCGATTTCAATATCCATATCAATTTCGATATCCCTATGAATTTCGATATCCATATCGATTTGGGTATCCATATCGATTTCGATATCCCTATGGATTTCGATATCCATATCGATTTCGATATCCATATCGATTTCGATATCCATATCTATTTCAATATCCATATCAATTTCGATATCCCTATGGATATGGAAATCCATAGGGATTTCGATATCCATATGGATATCGATATCGATATGGGTATCGAAATCCATATGGATATCGATATCGCTATGGATTTCGATATCCATATGGATTTCGATATCCCTATGGATTTCGATAACCCTATTGATTTCCATATCCATATGGATTTCGATATCCATATCGATTTCGGTATCCCTATGGATTTCTATATTCATATCGATTTCAATACCCATATCGATTTTGATATCCCTATGGATTTCGATATCCCTATGGATTTCGATATCCATATCGATTTCGATATCCCTATGGATTTTGATATCCATATCGATTTTGATATCCATATCGATTTCAATATCCATATCGATTTCGATATCCCTATGGATTACGATTATCCTTATGGATTTCGATATCCCTATGGATTGCGATATCCATATCGATTTCAATATCCCTATGGATTTCGATATCCCTATGGATTTCGATATCCCTATGGATTTCGATATCCCTATGGATTTCGATATCCATATTCATTTCGGCATCCATATCGATTTCGATATCCCTATGGATTTCGATATCCCTATGGATTTCGATATCCCTATGGATTTCGATATCCCTATGGATTTCGATATCCATATTCCTTTCGGCATCCATATCGATTTCGATATCCCTATGGTTTTCGGTATCCCTATGGATTTCGATATCCCCATGGTTTTCGATATCCCTATGGATTTCGATATCCATATCGATTTGGGTATCCATATCGATTTCGATATCCATATCGATTTCAATATCCATATCAATTTCGATATCCCTATGGATTTCGATATCCATATCGATTTGGGTATCCATATCGATTTCAATATCACTATGGATTTCGATATCCCCATGGATTTCGATATCCCTATGGATTGCGTTATCCATATCGATTTCAATATCCCTATGGATTTCGATATCCCTATGGATTTCGATATACCTATGGATTTCGATATACCTATGGATTTCGATATCCATATTCCTTTCGGCATCCATATCGATTTCGATATCCCTTGGGTTTTCGATGTCCCTATGGATTTCGATATCCCTATGGATTTCGATATCCCTATGGATTTCGATATTCCTATGGATTACGATTTCCCTATGGATTTCGGTATCCCTATGGATTGCGTTATCCATATCGATTTCAATATCCCTATGGATTTCGATATCCATATCGATTTCGATATCCCTATGGATTTCGATATCCATATCGATTTCGATATCCCTATGGATTTCGATATCCCTATTGATTTCCATATCCATATGGATTTCGATATCCATATCGATTTCGGTATCCCTATGGATTTCGATATTCATATCGATTTTAATACCCATATCGATTTCGATATCCCTATGGATTTCGATATCCCTATCGATTTCGATATCCATATCGATTTCGATATCCCTATGGATTTCGATATCCATATCGATTTCGATATCCATATCGATTTCAATATCCATATCGATTTCGATATCCCTATGGATTACGATTTCCCTATGGATTTCGATATCCCTATGGATTGCGTTATCCATATCGATTTCAATATCCCTATGGATTTCGATATCCCTATAGATTCCGATATCCATATTCATTTCGGCATCCATATCGATTTCGATATCCCTATGGATTTCGATATCCATATCGATTTCGATATCCCTATGGATTTCGATATCCCTATGGATTTCGATATACCTTATGGATTTCGATATACATATTCCTTTCGGCATCCATATCGATTTCGATATCCCTATGGTTTTCGGTATCCCTATGGATTTCGATATCCCCATGGTTTTCGATATCCCTATGGATTTCGATATCCATATCGATTTGGGTATCCATATCGATTTCGATATCCATATCGATTTCAATATCCATATCAATTTCGATATCCCTATGGATTTCGATATCCATATCGATTTGGGTATCCATATCGATTCCAATATCCCTATGGATTTCGATATCCCCATGGATTTCGATATACCTATGGATTTCGATATCCATATTCCTTTCGGCATCCATATCGATTTCGATATCCCTAGGGTTTTCGATATCCCTATGGATTTCGATATCCCTATGGATTTCGATATCCCTATGGATTTCGATATCCACTATCGATTTCGATATCCCTATGGATTTCGATATCCATATCGATTTCAATATCCATATCAATTTTGATATCCCAATGGATTTCGATATCCATATCGATTTGGGTATCCATATCGATTTCGATATCCCTATGGATTTCGATATCCCTATGGATTTCGATATCCCTATGGATTTCGATTTCCCTATGGATTTCGGTATCCCTATGGATTTCGATATCCATATCGGATTTCGATATCCATATCGATTTCGATATCCCTATGGATTTCGATATCGATTTCGATATCCCTATGGATTTCGATATCCCTATTGATTTCCATATCCATATGGATTTCGATATCCATATCGATTTCGGTATCCCTATGGATTTCTATATTCATATCGATTTCAATACCCATATCGATTTTGATATCCCTATGGATTTCGATATCCCTATGGATTTCGATATCCATATCGATTTCGATATCCCTATGGATTTCGATATCCATATCGATTTTGATATCCATATCGATTTCAATATCCATATCGATTTCGATATCCCTATGGATTGCGTTATCCATATCGATTTCAATATCCCTATGAATTTCGATATCCATATCGATTTGGCTATCCATATCGATTTCGATATCCCTATGGATTTCGATATCTATATCGATTTCGGTATCCATATCGATTTCGATATCCCTATGGATTTCGATATCCCTATCGATTTCGATATCCATATTGATTTCGATATCCCTATGGATTTCGATATCCATATCGATTTCGATATCCCTATGGATTTCGATATACCTATGGATTTCGATATCCATATTCCTTTCGGCATCCATATCGATTTCGATATCCCTATGGTTTTCGGTATCCCTATGGATTTCGATATCCCCATGGTTTTCGATATCCCTATGGATTTCGATATCCATATCGATTTGGGTATCCATATCGATTTCAATATCCATATCAATTTCGATATCCCTATGAATTTCAATATCCATATCGATTTGGGTATCCATATCGATTTCGATATCCCTATGGATTTCGATATCCATTTCGACTTCGATATCCATATCGATTTGGGTATCCATATCTATTTCAATATCCATATCAATTTCGATATCCCTATGGATTTCGATATCCATATCGATTTGGGTATCCATATCGATTTCGATATCCCCATGGTTTTCGATATCCCTATGGATTTCGATATCCATATCGATTTGGGTATCCATATCGATTTCGATATCCATATCGATTTCAATATTCATATCAATTTCGATATCCCTATGGATTTCGATATTCATATCGATTTGGGTATCCATATCGATTTCGATATCCATATCGATTTGGGTATCCATATCGATTTCGATATCCATATCGATTTCAATATCCATATCAATTTCGATATCCCTATGAATTTCGATATCCATATCGATTTGGGTATCCATATCGATTTCAATATCCCTATGGATTTCGATATCCCCATGGATTTCGATATACCTATGGATTTCTATATCCATATTCCTTTCGGCATCCATATCGATTTCGATATCCCTATGGTTTTCGGTATCCCTATGGATTTCGATATCCCCATGGTTTTCGATATCCCTATGGATTGCGATATCCATATCGATTTGGGTATCCATATCGATTTCGATATCCATATCGATTTCAATATCCATATCAATTTCGATATCCCTATGGATTTCGATATCCATATCGATTTGGGTATCCATATCGATTTCAATATCACTATGGATTTCGATATCCCCATGGATTTCGATATCCCTATGGATTTCGTTATCCATATCGATTTCAATATCCCTATGGATTTCGATATCCCTATGGATTTCGATATACCTATGGATTTCGATATCCCTATGGATTTCGATATCCATATTCCTTTCGGCATCCATATCGATTTCGATATCCCTTGGGTTTTCGATGTCCCTATGGATTTCGATATCCCTATGGATTTCGATATCCCTATGGATTTCGATATTCCTATGGATTACGATTTCCCTATGGATTTCGGTATCCCTATGGATTGCGTTATCCATATCGATTTCAATATCCCTATGGATTTCGATATCCATATCGATTTCGATATCCCTATGGATTTCGATACCCATATCGATTTCGATATCCCTATGGATTTCGATATCCCTATCGATTTCCATATCCATATGGATTTCGATATCCATATCGATTTCGGTATCCCTATGGATTTCTATATTCATATCGATTTCGATACCCATATCGATTTCGATATCCCTATGGATTTCGATATCCCTATGGATTTCGATATCCATATCGATTTCGATATCCCTATGGATTTCGATATCCATATCGATTTTGATATCCATATCGATTTCAATATCCATATCGATTTCGATATCCCTATGGATTTCGTTTTCCCTATGGATTTCGATATCCCTATGGATTGCGTTATCCATATCGATTTCAATATCCCTATGGATTTCGATATACCTATAGATTCCGATATCCATATTCATTTCGGCATCCATATCGATTTCGATATCCCTATGGATTTCGATATCCATATCGATTTCGATATCCATATCGATTTGGGTATCCATATCTATTTCAATATCCATATCAATTTCGATATCCCAATGGATTTCGATATCCATATCGATTTGGGTATCCATATCGATTTCGATATCCCCATGGTTTTCGATATCCCTATGGATTTCGATATCCATATCGATTTGGGTATCCATATCGATTTCGATATCCATATCGATTTCAATATCCATATCAATTTCGATATCCCAATGGATTTCGATATTCATATCGATTTGGGTATCCATATCGATTTCAATATCCATATCAATTTCGATATCCCTATGAATTTCAATATCCATATCGATTTGGGTATCCATATCGATTTCGATATCCCTATGGATTTCGATATCCATTTCGATTTCGATATCCATATCGATTTGGGTATCCATATCTATTTCAATATCCATATCAATTTCGATATCCCAATGGATATGGAAATCAATAGGGATATCGAAATCCATAGGGATATCGAAATCGATATGGGTATCGAAATCCATAGGGATATCGAAATCGATATGGATTTCGATATCCATATCGATTTCGATATCCCTATGGATTTCGATAACCCTATTGATTTCCATATCCATATGGATTTCGATATCCATATCGATTTCGGTATCCCTATGAATTTCTATATTCATATCGATTTCAATACCCATATCGATTTTGATATCCCTATGGATTTCGATATCCCTATGGATTTCGATATCCATATCGATTTCGATATCCCTATGGATTTTGATATCCATATCGATTTTGATGTCCATATCGATTTCAATATCCATATCGATTTCGATATCCCTATGGATTACGATTTCCTTATGGATTTCGATATCCCTATGGATTGCGTTATCCATATCGATTTCAATATCCCTATGGATTTCGATATCCCTATGGATTTCGATATACCTATGGATTTCGATATACCTATGGATTCCGATATCCATATTCATTTCGGCATCCATATCGATTTCGATATCCCTATGGATTTCGATATCCATATCGATTTCAATATCCATATGGATTTCGATATCCCTATGGATTTCGATATCCATATTGATTTCGATATCCCTATGGATTTCGATATCCACATCGATTTCGATATCCCTATGGATTTCGATATCCATATCGATTTCAATATCCATATCAATTTTGATATCCCAATGAATTTCGATATCCATATCGATTTGGGTATCCATATCGATTTCGATATCCCTATGGATTTCGATATCCCTATGGATTTCGATATCCCTATGGATTACGATTTCCCTATGGATTTCGGTATCCCTATGGATTGCGTTATCCATTTCGGATAACGATATCCATATCGATTTTGATATCCCTATGGATTTCGATACCCATATCGATTTCGATATCCCTATGGATTTCGATATCCCTATTGATTTCCATATCCATACGGATTTCGATATCCATATCGATTTCGGTATCCCTATGGATTTCTATATTCATATCGATTTCAATACCCATATCGATTTTGATATCCCTATGGATTTCGATATCCCTATGGATTTCGATATCCATATCGATTTCGATATCCCTATGGATTTCGATATCCATATCGATTTCGATATCCATATCGATTTCAATATCCATATCAATTTCGATATCCCTATGGATTGCGTTATCCATATCGATTTCAATATCCCTATGAATTTCGATATCCATATCGATTTGGCTATCCATATCGATTTCGATATCCCTATGGATTTCGATATCTATATCGATTTCGGCATCCATATCGATTTCGATATCCCTATGGATTTCGATATCCCTATGGATTTCGATATCCATATTGATTTCGATATCCCTATGGATTTCGATATCCATATCGATTTCGATATCCCTATGGATTTCGATATACCTATGGATTTCGATATCCATATTCCTTTCGGCATCCATATCGATTTCGATATCCCTATGGTTTTCGGTATCCCTATGGATTTCGATATCCCCATGGTTTTCGATATCCCTATGGATTTCGATATCCATATCGATTTGGGTATCCATATCGATTTCAATATCCATATCAATTTCGATATCCCTATGGATTTCGATATCCATATCGATTTGGGTATCCATATCGATTTCGATATCCCTATGGATTTCGATATCCATATCGATTTCGATATCCATATCGATTTGGGTATCCATATCTATTTCAATATCCATATCAATTTCGATATCCCTATGGATTTCGATATCCATATCGATTTGGGTATCCATATCGATTTCGATATCCCTATGGTTTTCGATATCCCTATGGATTTCGATATCCATATCGATTTGGGTATCCATATCGATTTCGATATCCATATCGATTTCAATATTCATATCAATTTCGATATCCCAATGGATTTCGATATCCATATCGATTTGGGTATCCATATCGATTTCGATATCCATATCGATTTGGGTATCCATATCGATTTCGATATCCATATCGATTTCAATATCCATATCAATTTCGATATCCCTATGAATTTCGATATCCATATCGATTTGGGTATCCATATCGATTTCAATATCCCTATGGATTTCGATATCCCCATGGATTTCGATATACCTATGGATTTCTATATCCATATTCCTTTCGGCATCCATATCGATTTCGATATCCCTAGGGTTTTCGATATCCCTATGGATTTCGACATCCCTATGGATTTCGATATCCCTATGGATTTCGATATCCACATCGATTTAGATATCCCTATGGATTTCGATATCCATATCGATTTAGATATCCCTATGGATTTCGATATCCATATCGATTTCAATATCCATATCAATTTTGATATCCCAATGGATTTCGATATCCATATCGATTTGGGTATCCATATCGATTTCGATATCCCTATGGATTTCGATATCCATATCGATTTCGATATCCCTATGGATTGCGTTATCCATATCGATATCCCTATGGATTTCGATATCCATATCGATTTCGATATCCCTATGGATTTCGATACCCATATCGATTTCGATATCCCTATGGATTTCGATATCCCTATTGATTTCCATATCCATATGGATTTCGATATCCATATCGATTTCGGTATCCCTATGGATTTCGATATCCATATTGATTTCGATATCCCTATGGATTTCGATATCCATATCGATTTCGATATCCCTATGGATTTCGATATACCTATGGATTTCGATATCCATATTCCTTTCGGCATCCATATCGACTTCGATATCCCTATGGTTTTCGGTATCCCTATGGATTTCGATATCCCCATGGTTTTCGATATCCCTATGGATTACGATTTCCCTATGGATTTCGATATCCCTATGGATTGCATTATCCATATCGATTTCAATATCCCTATGGATTTCGATGTCCCTATGGATTTCGATATACCTATGGATTTCGATATCCATATTCATTTCGGCATCCATATCGATTTTCATATCGATTTCAATACCCATATCGGATTTCGATATCCATTTCGATTTCGATATCCATATCGATTTGGGTATCCATATCTATTTCAATATCCATATCAATTTCGATATCCCAATGGATTTCGATATCCATATCGATTTGGGTATCCATATCGATTTCGATATCCCCATGGTTTTCGATATCCCTATGGATTTCGACATCCATATCGATTTGGGTATCCATATCGATTTCGATATCCATATCGATTTCGATATCCATATCGATTTCAATATCCATATCAATTTCGATATCCCAATGGATTTCGATATTCATATCGATTTGGGTATCCATATCGATTTCGATATCCATATCGATTTGGGTATTCATATCGATTTCGATATCCATATCGATTTCAATATCCATATCAATTTCGATATCCCTATGGATTTCGATATCCATATCGATTTCAATATCCCTCTGGATTTCGATATCCATATCGATTTCGATATCCCTATGGATTTCGATATCCCTATGGATTTCGATATCCCTATGGATTACGATTTCCCTATGGATTTCGATATCCCTATGGATTTCGTTATCCATATCGATTTCAATATCCCTCTGGATTTCGATATCCATATGGATTTCGATATCCCTATGGATTTCGATATCCCTATTGATTTCCATATCCATATGGATTTCGATATCCATATCGATTTCGGTATCCCTATGGATTTCTATATTCATATCGATTTCAATACCCATATCGGATTTCGATATCCATTTCGATTTCGATATCCATATCGATTTGGGCATCCATATCTATTTCAATATCCATATCAATTTCTATATCCCAATGGATTTCGATATCCATATCGATTTGGGTATCCATATCGATTTCGATATCCCCATGGTTTTCGATATCCCTATGGATTTCGACATCCATATCGATTTGGGTATCCATATCGATTTCGATATCCATATCGATTTCAATATCCATATCAATTTCGATATCCCAATGGATTTCGATATTCATATCGATTTGGGTATCCATATCGATTTCGATATCCATATCGATTTGGGTATTCATATCGATTTCGATATCCATATCGATTTCAATATCCATATCAATTTCGAAATCCCTATGGATTTCGATATCCATATCGATTTCAATATCCCTCTGGATTTCGATATCCATATCGATTTCGATATCCCTATGGATTTCGATATCCCCATGGTTTTCGATATCCCTATGGATTACGATTTCCCTATGGATTTCGATATCCCTATGGATTTCGTTATCCATATCGATTTCAATATCCCTCTAGATTTCGATATCCATATGGATTTCGATATCCCTATGGATTTCGATATCCCTATTGATTTCCTTATCCATATGGATTTCGATATCCATATCGATTTCGGTATCCCTATGGATTTCTATATTCATATCGATTTCAATACCCATATCGATTTTGCTATCCCTATGGATTTCGATATCCATATCGATTTGGGTATCCATATCGATTTCGATATCCCTATGAATTTTGATATTCATATCGATTTTGATATCCATATCGATTTCAATATCCATATCGATTTCGATATCCCTATGGTTTGCGTTATCCATGTCGATTTCAATATCATTATGGATTTCGATATCCATATCGATTTCGATATCCCTATGGTTTTCGATATCCCAATGGATTTCGATACCCCTATGGATTTCGATATCCCTATGGATTACGATTTCCCTATGGATTTCGATTTCGATATCCATATCGATTTGGGTATCCATATCGATTTCGATATCCCTATGGATTTCGATATCCCAATGGATTTCGATACCCCTATGGATTTCGATATCCCTATGGATTACGATTTCCCTATGGATTTCGATTTCGATATCCATATCGATTTGGGTATCCATATCGATTTCGATATCCCTATGGATTTCGATATCTATATCGATTTCGGCATCCATATCGATTTCGATATCCCTATGGATTTCGATATCTCTATGGATTTCGATATCCATATTGATTTTGATATCCCTATGGATTTCGATATCCATATCGATTTCGATATCCCTATGGATTTCGATATCCATATTCCTTTCGGCATCCATATCGATTTCGATATCCCTATGGTTTTCGGTATCCCTATGGATTTCGATATCCCCATGGTTTTCGATATCCCTATGGATTTCGATATCCATATCGATTTGGGTATCCATATCGATTTCAATATCCCTATCAATTTCGATATCCCTATGAATTTCAATATCCATATCGATTTGGGTATCCATATCGATTTCGATATCCCTATGGATTTCGATATCCATATCGATTTCGATATCCATATCGATTTGGGTATCCATATCTATTTCAATATCCATATCAATTTCGATATCCCAATGGATTTCGATATCCATATCGATTTGGGTATCCATATCGATTTCGATATCCCCATGGTTTTCGATATCCCTATGGATTTCGACATCCATATCGATTTGGGTATCCATATCGATTTCGATATCCATATCGATTTCAATATCCATATCAATTTCGATATCCCAATGGATTTCGATATTCATATCGATTTGGGTATCCATATCGATGTCGATATCCATATCGATTTGGGTATCCATATCGATTTCAATATCCATATCAATTTCGAAATCCCTATGGATTTCGATATCCATATCGATTTGGGTATCCATATCGATTTCAATATCCACATGGATTTCGATATCCCCATGGATTTCGATATACCTATGGATTTCGATATCCATATTCCTTTCGGCATCCATATCGATTTCGATATCCCTATGGTTTTCGATATCCCAATAGATTTCGATACCCCTATGGATTTCGATATCCCTATGGATTACGATTTCCCCATGGATTTCGATTTCGATATCCATATCGATTTGGGTATCCATATCGATTTCGATATCCCTATGGATTTCGATATCCCAATGGATTTCGATACCCCTATGGATTTCGATATCCCTATGGATTACGAATTCCCTATGGATTCCGATTTCGATATCCATATCGATTTGGGTATCCATATCGATTTCGATATCCCTATGGATTTCGATATGTATATCGATTTCGGCATCCATATCGATTTCGATATCCCTATGGATTTCGATATCCCTATGGATTTCGATATCCATATTGATTTTGATATCCCTATGGATTTCGATATCCATATCGATTTCGATATCCCTATGGATTTCGATATACCTATGGATTTCGATATCCATATTCCTTTCGGCATCCATATCGATGTCGATATCCCTATGGTTTTCGGTATCCCTATGGATTTCGATATCCCCATGGTTTTCGATATCCCTATGGATTTCGATATCCATATCGATTTGGGTATCCATATCGATTTCAATATCCATATCAATTTCGATATCCCTATGAATTTCAATATCCATATCGATTTGGGTATCCATATCGATTTCGATATCCCTATGGATTTCGATATCCATTTCGATTTCGATATCCATATCGATTTGGGTATCCATATCTATTTCATTATCCATATCAATTTCGATATCCTAATGGATTTCGATATCCATATCGATTTGGGTATCCATATCGATTTCGATATCCCCATGGTTTTCGATATCCCTATGGATTTCGACATCCGTATCGATTTGGGTATCCATATCGATTTCGATATCCATATCGATTTCAATATCCATATCAATTTCGATATCCCAATGGATTTCGATATTCATATCGATTTGGGTATCCATATCGATGTCGATATCCATATCGATTTGGGTATCCATATCGATTTCAATATCCATATCAATTTCGAAATCCCTATGGATTTCGATATCCATATCGATTTGGGTATCCATATCGATTTCAATATCCACATGGATTTCGATATCCCCATGGATTTCGATATACCTATGGATTTCGATATCCATATTCCTTTCGGCATCCATATCGATTTCGATATCCCTATGGTTTTCGATATCCCTATGGATTTCGATATCCCTATGGATTTCGATATTCCTATGGATTTCGATATCCATATTCCTTTCGGCATCCATATCGATTTCGATATCCCTATGGATTTCGATATCCATATCGATTTCAATATCCATATCGATTTCGATATCCATATCGATTTGGGTATCCATATCGATTTCGATATCCATATCGATTTGGGTATCCATATCGATTTCGATATCCATATGGATTTCGATATCCCTATGGATTTCGATATCCCTATGGATTTCGATACTCCTATGGATTTCGATATCCATATCGAATTCGATATCCCTATGGATTTCGATATCCATATCGATTTCGATATCCATATGGATTTCGATATCCATATGGATTTCGATATCCCTATGGATTTCGATATCCCTATGGATTTCGATATCCCTATGGATTTCGATATTCCTATGGATTTCGATATCCATATCGAATTCGATATCCCTATGGATTTCGATATCCCTATGGATTCGATATCCATATCGATTTCGATATCCATATGGATTTCGATATCCATATGGATTTCGATATCCCTATGGATTTCGATATCACTATGGATTTCGATATCCCTATGGATTTCGATATCCATATTGATTTCGATATCCCTTTGGATTTCGATATCCATATCGATTTCGATATCCCTATGGATTTCGATATCCTTATGGATTTCGATATACCTATGGATTTCGATATCCATATTCCTTTCGGCATCCATATCGATTTCGATATCCCTATGGTTTTCGGTATCCCTATGGATTTCGATATCCCTATGGTTTTCGATATCCCTATGGATTTCGATATCCATATCGATTTGGGTATCCATATCGATTTCGATATCCATATCGATTTCAATATCCATATCAATTTCGATATCCCTATGGATTTCGATATCCATATCGATTTGGGTATCCATATCGATTTCGATATCTATATCGATTTCGTCATCCATATCGATTTCGATATCCATATCGATTTCAATATCCATATCAATTTCGATTTCCCAATGGTTTTCGATATCCCTATGCATTTCGATATCCATATTCCTTTCGGCATCCATATCGATTTCGATATCCCTATGGTTTTCGGTATCCCTATGGATTTCGATATCCCCATGGTTTTCGATATCCCTATGGATTTCGATATCCATATCGATTTGGGTATCCATATCGATTTCGATATCCATATCGATTTCAATATCCATATCAATTTCGATATCCCTATGGATTTCGATATTCATATCGATTTGGGTATCCATATCGATTTCGATATCCATATCGATTTGGGTATCCATATCGATTTCGATATCCATATCGATTTCGATATCCATATGGATTTTGATATCCATATCGATTTGGCTATCCATATCGATTTCGATATCCCTATGGATTTTGATATCCATATCGATTTTGATAGCCATATCGATTTCAATATCCATATCAATTTCGATATCCCAATGGATTTCGATATCCATATCGATTTGGGTATCCATATCGATTTCGATATCCCCATGGTTTTCGATATCCCTATGGATTTCGATACCCCTATGGATTTCGATATCCCTATGGATTTCGATATCCCCATGGATTTCGATATACCTATGGATTTCGATATCCATATTCCTTTCGGCATCCATATCGATTTCGATATCCCTATGGATTTCGATATCCCAATGGATTTCGATACCCCTATGGATTTCGATATCCCTATGGATTACGATTTCCCTATGGATTTCGATTTCGATATCCATATCGAGTTGGGTATCCATATCGATTTCGATATCCCTATGGATTTCGATATCTATATCGATTTCGGCATCCATATCGATTTCGATATCCCTATGGATTTCGATATCCCTATGGATTTCGATATCCATATTGATTTCGATATCCCTTTGGATTTCGATATCCATATCGATTTCGATATCCCTATGGATTTCGATATCCCTATGGATTTCGATACACCTATGGATTTCGATATCCATATTCCTTTCGGCATCCATATCGATTTCGATATCCCTATGGTTTTCGGTATCCCTATGAATTTCGATATCCCCATGGTTTTCGATATCCCTATGGATTTCGATATCCATATCGATTTGGGTATCCATATCGATTTCGATATCCATATCGATTTCAATATCCATATCAATTTCGATATCCCTATGGATTTCGATATCCATATCGATTTGGGTATCCATATCGATTTCGATATCTATATCGATTTCGATATCCCTATGGTTTTCGATATCCCAATGGATTTCGAACCCCTATGGATTTCGATATCCCTATGGATTACGATTTCCCTATGGATTTCGATTTCGATATCCATATCGATTTGGGTATCCATATCGATTTCGATATCCCTATGGATTTCGATATCCATATCGATTTCGGTATCCATATCGATTTCGATATCCCTATGGATTTCGATATCCCTATGGATTTCGATATCCATATCGATTTCGATATCCCTATGGATTTCGATATCCATATCGATTTCGATATCCCTATGGATTTCGATATACCTATGGATTTCGATATCCATATTCCTTTCGGCATCCATATCGATTTCGATATCCCTATGGTTTTCGGTATCCCTATGGATTTCGATATCCCCATGGTTTTCGATATCCCTATGGATTTCGATATCCATATCGATTTGGGTATCCATATCGATTTCGATATCCATATCGATTTCAATATCCATATCAATTTCGATATCCCTATGGATTTCGATATCCATATCGATTTGGGTATCCATATCGATTTCGATATCCATATCGATTTCGATATCCCTATGGTTTTCGATATCCCAATGGATTTCGAACCCCTATGGATTTCGATATCCCTATGGATTACGATTTCCCTATGGATTTCGATTTCGATATCCATATCGAGTTGGGTATCCATATCGATTTCGATATCCCTATGGATTTCGATATCTATATCGGTTTCGGCATCCATATCGATTTCGATATCCCTATGGATTTCGATATCCCTATGGATTTCGATATCCATATTGATTTCGATATCCCTATGGATTTCGATATCCATATCGATTTCGATATCCCTATGGATTTCGATATCCCTATGGATTTCGATATACCTATGGATTTCGATATCCATATTCCTTTCGGCATCCATATCGATTTCGATATCCCTATGGATTTCGATATCCCCATGGTTTTCGATATCCCTATGGATTTCGATATCCATATCGATTTGGGTATCCATATCGATTTCGATATCCATATCAATTTCGATATCCCTATGGATTTCGATATTCATATCGATTTGGGTATCCATATCGATTTCCATATCCATATCGATTTGGGTATCCATATCGATTTCGATATCCATATCGATTTCGATATCCCTATGGATTTTGATATCCATATCGATTTGGCTATCCATATCGATTTCGATATCCCTATGGATTTTGATATCCATTTCGATTTTGATGGCCATATCGATTTCAATATCCATATCAATTTCGATATCCCAATGGATTTCGATATCCATATCGATTTGGGTATCCATATCGATTTCGATATCCCTATGGATTTCGATATCCCTATGGATTTCGATATCCCTATGGATTTCGATATCCCTATGGATTTCGATATCCCTATGGATTACGATTTCCCTATGGATTTCGATATCCATATCGATTTCGATATCCATTTCGATATCCATATCGATTTCAATATCCATATCCATTTCGATATCCATATCGATTTCAATATCCATATCGATTTCGATATCCCTATGGATTTCGATATCCATATCGATTTCGGCATCCATATCGATTTCGATATCCATATCGATTTCGATATCCCTATGGATTTCGATATCCATTTCGATTTTGATATCCATATCGATTTCAATATATATCGATTTCGATATCCCTATGGATTTCAATATCCATATCGATTTCGACATCCATATCTATTTCGATTTCCCTATTGATTTCGATATCCCTGTGGATTTCGATATCCCTATGACTTTCAATATCCCTAAAGATTTCGATATCCCTATGGATTTCGATATCCATATCGATTTCGGCATCCATATCGGTTTCGGCATCCATATCGATTTCGATATCCATATCGATTTCGATATCCCTATGGATTTCTATATCCATTTCGATTTCGGCATCCATATCGATTTCGATATCCATATCCATATCGATTTCAATATCCATATCAATTTCGATATCCCAATGGATTTCGATATCAATATCGATTTCGGTATCCCTATGGATTTCGATATCCATATCGATTTGGATATCCATTTGGATTTCGATATCCCTATGGATCTCGATATCCCTATGGATTTTGATATTTCGGTATCCATATCGATTTCGATATCCCCATGGTTTTCGATATCCCTATGGATTTCGATATCCATATCGATTTGGGTATCCATATCGATTTCGATATCCATATCGATTTCAATATCCATATCAATTTTGATATCCCAATGGATTTCGATATCCATATCGATTTGGGTATCCATATCGATTTCGATATCCCTATGGATTTCGATATCCATATGGATTTCGATATCCCTATGGATCTCGATATCCCTATGGATTTTGATATTTCGGTATCCATATCGATTTCGATATCCCTATGGATTTCGATATCCCTATGGATTTCGATATCCATATCGATTTCAATATCCATATCGATTTCGATATCCCTATGGATTGCGTTATCCATATCGATTTCGGTATCCCTATGGATTTCGATATCCATATCGATTTCGATATCCATATGGATTTCGATATCCCTATGGATCTCGATATCCCTATGGATTTTGATATTTCGGTATCCATATCGATTTCGATATCCCCATGGTTTTCGATATCCCTATGGATTTCGATATCCATATCGATTTGGGTATCCATATCGATTTCGATATCCATATCCATATCGATTTCAATATCCATATCAATTTTGATATCCCAATGGATTTCGATATCCATATCGATTTGGGTATCCATATCGATTTCAATATCCCTATGGATTTCGATGTCCCTATGGATTTCGATATACCTATGGATTTCGATATCCATATTCCTTTCGGCATCCATATCGATTTCGATATCCCTATGGATTTCGATATCCCCATGGTTTTCGATATCCCTATGGATTTCGATATCCATATCGATTTGGGTATCCATATCGATTTCAATATCCATATCAATTTCGATATCCCTATGGATTTCGATATTCATATCGATTTGGGTATCCATATCGATTTCGATATCCATATCGATTTGGGTATCCATATCGATTTCGATATCCATATCGATTTGGGTATCCATATCGATTTCGATATCCATATCGATTTCGATATCCCTATGGATTTTGATATCCATATCGATTTGGCTATCCATATCGATTTCGATATCCCTATGGATTTTGATATCCATTTCGATTTTGATGGCCATATCGATTTCAATATCCATATCAATTTCGATATCCCAATGGATTTCGATATCCATATCGATTTCAATATCCATATCAATTTCGATATCCCTATGGATTTCGATATCCATATCGATTTGGGTATCCATATCGATTTCGATATCTATATCGATTTCGATATCCATATTGATTTCGATATCCCTTTGGATTTCGATATCCATATCGATTTCGATATCCCCATGGTTTTCGATATCCCTATGGATTTCGATATCCATATCGATTTGGGTATCCATATCGATTTCGATATCCATATCGATTTCAATATCCATATCAATTTCGATATCCCTATGGATTTCGATATCCATATCGATTTGGGTATCCATATCGATTTCGATATCTATATCGATTTCGATATCCATATTGATTTCGATATCCCTTTGGATTTCGATATCCATATCGATTTCGATATCCCTATGGATTTCGATATCCCTATGGATTTCGATATACCTATGGATTTCGATATCCATATTCCTTTCGGCATCCATATCGATTTCGATATCCCTATGGATTTCGATATCCCCATGGTTTTCGATATCCCTATGGATTTCGATATCCATATCGATTTGGGTATCCATATCGATTTCAATATCCATATCAATTTCGATATCCCTATGGATTTCGATATTCATATCGATTTGGGTATCCATATCGATTTCGATATCCATATCGATTTGGGTATCCATATCGATTTCGATATCCATATCGATTTCGATATCCCTATGGATTTTGATATCCATATCGATTTGGCTATCCATATCGATTTCGATATCCCTATGGATTTTGATATCCATTTCGATTTTGATGGCCATATCGATTTCAATATCCATATCAATTTCGATATCCCAATGGATTTCGATATCCATATCGATTTGGGTATCCATATCGATTTGGGTATCCATATCGATTTCGATATCCCCATGGTTTTCGATATCCCTATGGATTTCGATACCCCTATGGATTTCGATATCCCTATGAATTTCGATATCCCTATGGATTACGATTTCCCTATGGATTTCGATATCCATATCGATTTCGATATCCATTTCGATATCCATATCGATTTCAATATCCATATCCATTTCGATATCCATATCGATTTCAATATCCATATCGATTTCGATATCCCTATGGATTTCGATATCCATATCGATTTCGGCATCCATATCGATTTCGATATCCATATCGATTTCGATATCCCTATGGATTTCGATATCCATTTCGATTTTGATATCCATATCGATTTCAATATATATCGATTTCAATATCCCTATGGATTTCGATATCCATATCGATTTCGACATCCATATCTATTTCGATATCCCTATGGATTTCGATATCCCTGTGGATTTCGATATCCCTATGACTTTCAATATCCCTAAAGATTTCGATATCCCTATGGATTTCGATATCCATATCGATTTCGGCATCCATATCGATTTCGATATCCATATCGATTTCGATATCCCTATGGATTTCTATATCCATTTCGATTTCGGCATCCATATCGATTTCGATATCCATATCCATATCGATTTCAATATCCATATCAATTTCGATATCCCAATGGATTTCGATATCCATATCGATTTCGGTATCCCTATGGATTTCGATATCCATATCGATTTCGATATCCATATGGATTTCGATATCCCTATGGATCTCGATATCCCTATGGATTTTGATATTTCGGTATCCATATCGATTTCGATATCCCCATGGTTTTCGATATCCCTATGGATTTCGATATCCATATCGATTTGGGTATCCATATCGATTTCGATATCCATATCCATATCGATTTCAATATCCATATCAATTTTGATATCCCAATGGATTTCGATATCCATATCGATTTGGGTATCCATATCGATTTCAATATCCCTATGGATTTCGATATCCATATGGATTTCGATATCCCTATGGATCTCGATATCCCTATGGATTTTGATATTTCGGTATCCATATCGATTTCGATATCCCTATGGATTTCGATATCCCTATGGATTTCGATATCCATATCGATTTCAATATCCATATCGATTTCGATATCCCTATGGACTGCGTTATCCATATCGATTTCGGTATCCCTATGGATTTCGATATCCATATCGATTTCGATATCCATATGGATTTCGATATCCCTATGGATCTCGATATCCCTATGGATTTTGATATTTCGGTATCCATATCGATTTCGATATCCCCATGGTTTTCGATATCCCTATGGATTTCGATATCCATATCGATTTGGGTATCCATATCGATTTCGATATCCATATCCATATCGATTTCAATATCCATATCAATTTTGATATCCCAATGGATTTCGATATCCATATCGATTTGGGTATCCATATCGATTTCAATATCCCTATGGATTTCGATGTCCCTATGGATTTCGATATACCTATGGATTTCGATATCCATATTCATTTCGGCATCCATATCGATTTCGATATCACTATGGAATTCGATATCCCTATGGATTTCGATATCCCTATGGATTACGATTTCCCTATGGATTTCGATATCCCTATGAATTTCGTTATCCATATCGATTTCAATATCCCTCTGGATTTCGATATCCATATGGATTTTGATATCCCTATGGATTTCGATATCCCTATTGATTTCCATATCCATATGGATTTCGATATCCATATCGATTTCGGTATCCCTATGGATTTCTATATTCATATCGATTTCAAAACCCATATCGATTTTGATATCCCTATGGATTTCGATATCCATATCGATTTGGGTATCCATATCGATTTCGATATCCCTATGAATTTTGATATTCATATCGATTTTGATAGCCATATCGATTTCAATATCCATATCGATTTCGATATCCCTATGGTTTGCGTTATCCATATCGATTTCAATATCATTATGGATTTCGATATCCATATCGATTTCGATATCCCTATGGTTTTCGATATCCCAATGGATTTCGATACCCCTATGGATTTCGATAACCCTATGGATTACGATTTTCCTATGGATTTCGATTTCGATATCCATATCGACTTGGGTATCCATATCGATTTCGATATCCCTATGGATTTCGATATCCATATTCCTTTCGGCATCCATATCGATTTCGATATCCCTATGGTTTTCGGTATCCCTATGGATTTCGATATCCCCATGGTTTTCGATATCCCTATGGATTTCAATATCCATATCGATTTGGGTATCCATATCGATTTCAATATCCATATCGATTTCGATATCCCTATGGATTTCGATATCCATTTCGATTTCGATATCCATATCGATTTGGGTATCCATATCTATTTCAATATCCATATCAATTTCGATATCCCAATGGATTTCGATATCCATATCGATTTGGGTATCCATATCGATTTCGATATCCCCATGGTTTTCGATATCCCTATGGATTTCGACATCCATATCGATTTGGGTATGCATATCGATTTCGATATCCATATCGATTTCAATATCCATATCAATTTCGATATCCCAATGGATTTCGATATCCCTATGGATTTCGTTATCCATATCGATTTCAATATCCCTCTGGATTTCGATATCCATATGGATTTCGATATCCCTATGGATTTCGATATCCCTATTGATTTCCATATCCATATGGATTTCGATAGCCATATCGATTTCGGTATCCCTATGGATTTCTATATTCATATCGATTTCAATACCCATATCGATTTCGATATCCCTATTGATTTCGATATCCCAATGGATTTCGATATCCATATCGATTTGGGTATCCATATCGATTTCGATATCCCCATGGTTTTCGATATCCCTATGGATTTCGACATCCATATCGATTTGGGTATGCATATCGATTTCGATATCCATATCGATTTCAATATCCATATCAATTTCGATATCCCAATGGATTTCGATATCCCTATGGATTTCGTTATCCATATCGATTTCAATATCCCTCTGGATTTCGATATCCATATGGATTTCGATATCCCTATGGATTTCGATATCCCTATTGATTTCCATATCCATATGGATTTCGATATCCATATCGATTTCGGTATCCCTATGAATTTTGATATTCATATCGATTTTGATATCCATATCGATTTCAATATCCATATCGATGGTTTGCGTTATCCATATCGATTTCAATATCATTATGGATTTCGATATCCCTATGGATTACGATTTCCCTATGGATTTCGATTTCGATATCCATATCGATTTGGGTATCCATATCGATTTCGATATCCCTATGGATTTCGATATCTATATCGATTTCGGCATCCATATCGATTTCGATATCCCTATGGATTTCGATATCCCTATGGATTTCGATATCCATATTGATTTCGATATCCCTATGGATTTCGATATCCATATCGATTTCGATATCCCTATGGATTTCGATATACCTATGGATTTCGATATCCATATTCCTTTCGGCATCCATATCGATTTCGATATCCCTATGGTTTTCGGTATCCCTATGGATTTCGATATCCCCATGGTTTTCGATATCCCTATGGATTTCGATATCCATATCGATTTGGGTATCCATATCGATTTCAATATCCATATCAATTTCGATAACCCTATGAATTTCAATATCCATATCGATTTGGGTATCCACATCGATTTCGATATCCCTATGGATTTCGATATATATTTCGATTTCGATATCCATATCGATTTGGGTATCCATATCTATTTCGATATCCATATCGATTTCAATATCCATATCAATTTCGATATCCCAATGGATTTCGATATTCATATCGATTTGGGTATCCATATCGATTTCAATATCCATATCGATTTGGGTATCCATATCGATTTCGATATCCATATCAATTTCGATATCCCAATGGATTTCGATTTCCCTATGGATTTCGATATCCATATCGATTTGGGTATCCATATCGATTTCAATATCCATATCAATTTCGATAACCCTATGAATTTCAATATCCATATCGATTTGGGTATCCATATCGATTTCGATATCCCTATGGATTTCGATATATATTTCGATTTCGATATCCATATCGATTTGGGTATCCATATCTATTTCGATATCCATATCGATTTCAATATCCATATCAATTTCGATAACCCTATGAATTTGGGTATCCATATCGATTTCGATATCCCTATGGATTTCGATATATATTTCGATTTCGATATCCATATCGATTTGGGTATCCATATCTATTTCGATATCCATATCGATTTCAATATCCATATCAATTTCGATATCCCAATGGATTTCGATATTCATATCGATTTGGGTATCCATATCGATTTCAATATCCATATCGATTTCAATATCCATATCGATTTGGGTATCCATATCGATTTCGATATCCATATCGATTTCAATATCCATATCAATTTCGAAATCCCTATGGATTTCGATATCCATATCGATTTGGGTATCCATATCGATTTCAATATCCCTATGGATTTCGATATCTCCATGGATTTCGATATACCTATGGATTTCGATATCCATATTCCTTTCGGCATCCATATCGATTTCGATATCCCTAGGGTTTTCAATGTCCCTATGGATTTCGATATCCCTATGGATTTCGATATCCCTATGGATTACGATTTCCCTATGGATTTCGATATCCCTATGGATTTCGATATCCATATCGATTTCAATATCCATATCGATTTCGATATCCCTATGGATTTCGATATCCCTATGGATTTCGATATCCATATCGATTTCGATATCCATATGGATTTCGATATCCCTATGGATTTCGATATCCCTATGGATTTCGATATCCATATCGAATTCGATATCCCTATGGATTTCGATATCCATATCGATTTCGATATCTCTATGGATCTCGATATCCCTATGGATTTCGATATCCATATCGATTTCGGTATCCCTATGGATTTCGATATCCCCATGGTTTTCGATATCCCTATGGATTTCGATATCCATATCGATTTGGGTATCCATATCGATTTCGATATCCCTATGGATTTCGATATCTATATCGATTTCGGCATCCATATCGATTTCGATATCCCTATGGATTTCGATATCCATATTGATTTCGATATCCCTATGGATTTCGATATCCATATCGATTTCGATATCCCTATGGATTTCGATATCCCCATGGATTTCGATATACCTATGGATTTCGATATCATTCTTTCGGATCCATATGATTTCGATATCCCTAAGGATTTGATATCCCAATGGATTTGATACCCCTATGGATTTCGATATTCCTATGGATTACGATTTCCCTATGGATTTGATTTCGATATCCATATCGAGTTGGGTATCCATATCGATTTCGATATCCCTATGGATTTCGATATCTATATCGGTTTCGGCATCCATATCGATTTGATATCCCTATGGATTTTGATATCCCTATGGATTTCGATATCCATATTGATTTGATATCCCTTGGATTTCGATATCCATATCGATTTCGATATCCCTATGGATTTCGATATCCCTATGGATTTCGATATCCCTATGGATTTCGATATCCATATGATTTCGACATCCATATCGATTTGATATCCTATGGATTTGATATCCCTATGGATTTCGATATCCATAGATTTGATATCCCTTGGATTTGATATCCATAGATTTGATATCCCTAGGTTTTCGGTTCCCTATGGATTTCGATATCCCAATGGATTTGATATCCATATGATTTGGGTATCCATATCGATTTGATATCCCTGGTTTTCGATATCCTATGGATTTGACATCATATGATTTGGGTATATATGATTTCGATATATATATTCGTACCCCTATGGATTTGATATCCCTATGGATTTGATATCCTATGGATTTGATATCATAGATTTCGACATCCTATGATTTGATATCCTATGGATTTGATATCCCTATGGATTTGATATCCATAGATTTGATATCCCTATGGATTTGATATCCATATGATTTTATCCCTATGTTTCGATTCCCTATGGATTTGATTCCTATGGATTTCGATATCTATGATTTGAATCTATGATTTGATTCCTTATGGATTTGATTCCTATGGATTTGATTCTAGATTTGATTCCCTTGGATTTGATTCCTATGATTTCGATTCCTTGGTTTTCGGTATCCCTTGGATTTGTTCCCTGGTTTTCGATATCCCTATGGATTTGATATATATGATTTGGGTTCTAGATTTATTCTATTTGTCCCTATGAATTTAATATCTATGATTTGGGTTCCACTCGATTTGTATCCCTATGGATTTGATATATATTTCGATTGATATATATGATTTGGGTTCATATATTGATATATATGATTTAATATCATATAATTGATATTGGATTGATATTATGATTGGGTATATATGATTTAATATCTATGATTTGGGTTTGATGTTTATGATATCTGGATTTGATTCTATGGATTTGATATATATGATTTGGGTATATAGATTTAATATCCATAATCGATACCCTATGAATTTTATCTATGATTTGGGTATCCATATGATTTGATTTATGGATTTGTATTTGATTTGATATATATGATTTGGGTATTTTATTTGATTTTGATTTTTCCATATATTGATACCCTTGATTGGGTTTGATTTGTTCCCTGATTGTTTTTTGATTTGATTATTGTTGGGTTCTTTATTGATTTAGATATTTTTGATTCCTGATTTGTTTTTGTTTGGGTTTGTGATTTATTAGATTTGGGTTAGATGTATAGTTATATTGTCCCAGGATTTGATATATTGATGGGTATCCATATGATTTAATTCCAGGATTTGTATTTGGATTTGTTACCTATGGATTTGATTCATTTCCTTTCGGATCCATATGATTTCGATATCCTAGGGTTTTATTCCCTTGGATTTGATATCCTGGATTTGTTCCCTATGGATTAGATTCCCTATGGATTTGATATCCTATGGATTTGTATCCATACGATTTATATCATATGATTTCGATATCCCTATGGATTTGATATCCCTATGGATTTGATATCCATAGATTTCGATATCCATATGGATTTCGATATCCCTATGGATTTCGATATCCCTATGGATTTCGATATCCATATCGATTCGATATCCCTATGGATTTGATATCCATAGATTTCGATATCTCTATGGATCTGATCCCTATGGATTTGATATCCATATGATTTGGTATCCCTTGGATTTGATATCCCCATGGTTTTCGATATCCCTATGGATTTCGATATCCATATCGATTTGGGTATCCATACGATTTCGATATCCCTATGGATTTCGATATCTATATCGATTTCGGCATCCATATCGATTTCGATATCCCTATGGATTTCGATATCCATATTGATTTCGATATCCCTATGGATTTCGATATCCATATCGATTTCGATATCCCTATGGATTTCGATATCCCCATGGATTTCGATATACCTATGGATTTCGATATCCATATTCCTTTCGGCTTCCATATCGATTTCGATATCCCTAAGGATTTCGATATCCCAATGGATTTCGATACCCCTATGGATTTCGATATTCCTATGGATTACGATTTCCCTATGGATTTCGATTTCGATATCCATATCGAGTTGGGTATCCATATCGATTTCGATATCCCTATGGATTTCGATATCTATATCGGTTTCGGCATCCATATCGATTTCGATATCCCTATGGATTTTGATATCCCTATGGATTTCGATATCCATATTGATTTCGATATCCCTTTGGATTTCGATATCCATATCGATTTCGATATCCCTATGGATTTCGATATCCCTATGGATTTCGATATCCCTATGGATTTCGATATCCATATCGATTTCGACATCCATATCGATTTCGATATCCTTATGGATTTCGATATCCCTATGGATTTCGATATCCATATTGATTTCGATATCCCTTTGGATTTCGATATCCATATCGATTTCGATATCCCTATGGTTTTCGGTATCCCTATGGATTTCGATATCCCAATGGATTTCGATATCCATATCGATTTGGGTATCCATATCGATTTCGATATCCCCATGGTTTTCGATATCCCTATGGATTTCGACATCCATATCGATTTGGGTATCCATATCGATTTCGATATCCATATCAATTTCGATACCCCTATGGATTTCGATATCCCTATGGATTTCGATATCCCTATGGATTTCGATATCCATATCGATTTCGACATCCATATCGATTTCGATATCCTTATGGATTTCGATATCCCTATGGATTTCGATATCCATATTGATTTCGATATCCCTTTGGATTTCGATATCCATATCGATTTCTATCCCTATGGATTTCGATATCCCTATGGATTTCGATATCCCTATGGATTTCGATATCCATATCGATTTCGACATCCATATCGATTTCGATATCCTTATGGATTTCGATATCCCTATGGATTTCGATATCCATATTGATTTCGATATCCCTTTGGATTTCGATATCCATATCGATTTCGATATCCCTATGGTTTTCCGTATCCCTATGGATTTCGATATCCCCATGGTTTTCGATATCTCTATGGATTTCGATATCCATATCGATTTGGGTATCCATATCGATTTCGATATCCATATCGATTTCAATATACATATCAATTTTGATACCCCTATGGATTTCGATATCCCTATGGATTTCGATATCCCTATGACTTTCAATATCCCTATAGATTTCGATATCCCTATGGATTTCGATATCTATATCGATTTCGGCATCCATATCGATTTCGATATCCCTATGGATTTCGATATCCATATTGATTTCGATATCCCTATGGATTTCGATATCCACATCGATTTCGATATCCCTATGGATTTCTATATCCCCAAGGATTTCGATATACCTATGGATTTCGTTATCCATATTCCTTTCGGCATCCATATCGATTTCGATATCCCTAAGGATTTCGATATCCCAATGGATTTCGATACCCCTATGGATTTCGATATTCCTATGGATTTCGATATCCCTATAGATTACGATTTCCCTATGGATTTCGATATCCCTATGGATTTCGATATCCCTTTGAATTTCGATATCCATATCGATTTCAATATCCATATCGATTTCGATATCCGTATCGATTTCGATATCCCTATGGATTTCGATATCCATATCGATTTCTATATCCATATGGATTTCGATATCCCCATGGTTTTCGATATCCCTATGGATTGCGATATGCATATACCTATGGATTTCGTTATCCATATTCCTTTCGGCATCCATATCGATTTCGATATCCCTAAGGATTTCGATATCCCAATGGATTTCGATACCCCTATGGATTTCGATATTCCTATGGATTTCGATATCCCTATAGATTACGATTTCCCTATGGATTTCGATATCCCTAGGGATTTCGATATCCCTATGGATTTCGATATCCATATCGATTTCGATATCCGTATCGATTTCGATATCCCTATGGATTTCGATATCCCTATGGATTTCGATATCCATATGGATTTCGATATCCCCATGGTTTTCGATATCCCTATGGATTGCGATATGCATATTCCTTTCGGCATCCATATCGATTTCGATATCCCTAAGGATTTCGATATCCCAATGGATTTCGATACCCCTATGGATTTCGATATTCCTATGGATTACGATTTCCCTATGGATTTCGATTTCGATATCCATATCGAGTTGGGTATCCATATCGATTTCGATATCCCTATGGATTTCGATATCTATATCGATTTCGGCATCCATATCGATTTCGATATCCCTATGGATTTCGATATCCATATTGATTTCGATATCCATATGGATTTCGATATCCATATCGATTTCGATATCCCTATGGATTTCGATATCCCCATGGATTTCGATATACCTATGGATTTCGATATCCATATTCCTTTCGGCATCCATATCGATTTCGATATCCCTAAGGATTTCGATATCCCATTGGATTTCGATACCCCTATGGATTTCGATATTCCTATGGAATACGATTTCCCTATGGATTTCGATTTCGATATCCATATCGAGTTGGGTATCCATATCGATTTCGATATCCATATCGATTTCAATATCCATATCGATTTCGATATCCCTATGGATTGCGTTATCCATATCGATTTCAATATCTCTATGAATTTCGATATCCCCATGGATTTGGCTATCCATATAAATTTCGATATCCCAATGGATTTCGATATCCATATCGATTTGGGTATCCATATCGATTTCGATATCCCCATGGTTTTCGATATCTCTATGGATTTCGATACCCCTATGGATTTCGATATCCCTATGGATTTCGATATCCCTATGGATTACGATTTCCCTATGGATTTCGATATCCCTATGGATTACGATTTCCCTATGGATTTCGATATCCCTATGGATTTCGATATCCATATCGATTTCAATATCCATATCGATTTCGATATCCGTATCGATTTCGATATCCCTATGGATTTCGATATCCCTATGGATTTCGATATCCATATCGATTTCGATATCCATATGGATTTCGATATCCCTATAGATTTCGATATCCCTATGGATTTCGATATCCATATCGAATTCGATATCCATATGGAGTTCGATATCCATATCGATTTCGATATCTCTATGGATCTCGATGTCCCTATGGATTTCGATATCCATATCGATTTCGGTATCCCTATGGATTTCGATATCCCCATGGTTTTCGATATCCCTATGGATTTCGATATCCATATTCCTTTCGGCATCCATATCGATTTCGATATCCCTAAGGATTTCGAAATCCCAATGGATTTCGATACCCCTATGGATTTCGATATTCCTATGGATTACGATTTCCCTATGGATTTCGATTTCGATATCCATATCGAGTTGGGTATCCATATCGATTTCGATATCCCTATGGATTTCGATATCTATATCGATTTCGGCATCCATATCGATTTCGATATCCCAATGGATTTCGATATCCATATTGATTTCGATATCCCTATGGATTTCGATATCCATATCGATTTCGATATCCCTATGGATTTCGATATCCATATCGATTTCGATATCTCTATGGATTTCGATATCCCTATGGATTTCGATATCCATATCGATTTCGATATCCCTATGGATTTCGATATCCCCATGGATTTCGATATACCTATGGATTTCGTTATCCATATTCCTTTCGGCATCCATATCGATTTCGATATCCCTAAGGATTTCGATATCCCAATGGATTTCGATACCCCTATGGATTTCGATATTCCTATGGAATACGATTTCCCCATGGATTTCGATTTCGATATCCATATCGAGTTGGGTATCCATATCGATTTCGATATCCCTATGGATTTCGATATCTATATCGATTTCGGCATCCATATCGATTTCGATATCCCTATGGATTTCGATATCCCTATGGATTTCGATATCCATATTGATTTCGATATCCCTATGGATATCGATATCCATATCGATTTCGATATCCCTATGGATTTCGATATACCTATGGATTTCGATATCCATATTCCTTTCGGCATCCATATCGATTTCGATATCCCTAGGGTTTTCGATGTCCCTATGGATTTCGATATCCCTATGGATTTCGATATCCCCATGGTTTTCGATATCCCTATGGATTTCGATATCCATATCGATTTGGGTATCCATATCGATTTCGATATCCATATCGTTTCTTTCTTCATCGTGGATAGACGTGTTTTTCTGTGCTCCTGCATAATTTCTTTTATTTCGGTTTTAAACTCACCGCGCCTGCCTAAAAATTCAGCTAATTATTTAGCAATAAATATTGACATTATTCTGTCATTTAAATTTTTGTCATTGCGCTTTTTGTTTAATTAACTTTACAAAAGCAAAATCAAAGCATTGAACTTAATATTTGAAAAAAACAACAAAACTTTTTACAGCAGTGTTGTTGTTTTTGTTATTCTTTGCTCTTGCGTTTGTACTTTTTACCGCTTTAAAACCGCTCTCGCGCTCTCGCCAACGCATTGTTGTTGCATGTGCAGTGCTGTTGGTTCTCCCGCTCTCTTTTTTTTCTAATTTCTTTTATTCGCGCTCGCATCTATCTCTGTCTCGCGTACAAGTGATTCGTGTATTTGTGTAGTGCTTAGTTTCTCTTAGTTCTTGCACTAATTTTCTCTGTGAGTTTGACCCCAGTGTCGAATTTGCTTAACAAATCTGAGTGAGTTTTTTCTTTGGCCTTTTTGATATTTAATTTTTTTTATAAATTTTTGAGTATTAATTGAATTAAAAAATGTCTGTCTGCTCAAGCAAAAAGTGTTTGAACCCCCCTTCACCCCATAACGTATTTCTTTCCTGTTGGCTGTGTGACAACGTCATGCACGTTAAATGTGCTGGCTACACAGCCAGGGTAAAGGATTGTTTGGAGCAAAAAGGGGGGCTCAAATGGGGTTGTGACTCATGCCGTGAGGTTGAGATTGAAATGAGGGTGTTTATGAGGCAAACCAGGGATAGATTGAAGAAATTGTCATCTGGTTTTCGTAAACTCTACGATGAGTTCAATGCTGTGGAGAGCGAATTTAGCAGCTATAAGCTGTTAAATGAGTCTCCAAAGCGTAAGAAAACCAGTATGCGCAATCTGTCCTTGCATTTGCCTGTGCCCAATCCCGTCTCGGCCGTAGCTCCACAAACTCCTTCACTGCTCACTGTGACAAATCCTCCGCAGCTTATTTCGTTTACCACCCCCATTTCTCAAGGTGGTCGCAAGGAAGAGGCTATCTCCGTTTCTCCAGGAAATGGTCTCTCTTTGCAGACGAACAAAGCTGTAGTATCCGAAAAGTCCGGGCAATTATCAATAACTGTTGATATTGCCGATAGTAGTCCAGTTGCAGGTGCAATACCGGACACGCAGGCGGACTCAATCGTGGTCGCTGACGCTGCGGTTGATTTGCGGCCTGGTTCCTATAAACCTTTAACTGGAGTTCCACCTAAGAAACATATATTTGTTTCAAGGCTTGATCCAGAACATTCGTCGGATGATGTCTTAGCTTTTATTAAGACAAAAATTCAAGCTCATCACTATAATGCTAAAATAGCGGTGGAAAAATTTAAATTTAAATATTCGAGGGAGATATCCTCTTTTAAAATAAGTGTTCCAGTTGAACTGTTCGACTGTATATGTCATAGCAGTTTTTGGCCGGATCACATTTTAGTAAAAGAATACACGGCCAAAAAGAAAACTCGAGATCCGGTTAGGCTTTCTATCCCATCTAATTCTTTATCTTCCGGAATATCAGCATCGGCTGGTGTTCCAAAAAACTAATCTCGTCCCTTCATCTGGCCTATCAGAACGTGAGAGGACTTAAATCTAAGCTTCCTAGACTCTATCTAGATAGTCTAGCATTTGAATTTAAAATTTTAGTGTTTACTGAGACATGGTTAAAACCCGATATTAACGATGCATCTGTTCTTCCCGCAAAATTTTCAATTTTTAGATGTGATCGGACTTCTCGTGTAGGCGGAGGAGTTCTGATTGCTGTTGACTCGGCCTTAACTTCTGACCAAATTCATTCACCGGACATTCTGGAGATTGAGTTTGTTAGCGTTAAGGTCAGATTCAAGTCTTTCTCTGTCTACATTACTTGTTCTTACATGCCGCCACAATCCGACATGGCGGTGTACGCAAAACATTTAGATTCTATTCGATATATTTCTTCATTGCTTTCTGATAGAGATATCTTAATCGTCTTTGGTGACTTTAATTTACCAGAAATAGCATGGTCTCAATCTGATGAATCTGCTTTGTTGCTTCCTTCTAAATCTCACTGCTTCGTTGATGGCCTTTTTGAGTTATCATTAGCTCAAATAAACCCTGTGCGAAATAACATGGGCAGATCCTTAGATCTGATATTTGTGTTGGATTCCACCAACTGTGCAGTAACTAGAACCGACCCTCTAGTCTTGCCCGAAGACAATTTTCATCCTACTCTGGATTTATCTGTAGATCTGTCGTTTCGTGCACCGATTGCTGGTGTCAGTCCTGTGATTAAATCTCGTAATTTTCGCAAGACTAACTTTGTTAAACTGAATGAGCTCATTCTGAGAACTGACTGGTCATCCTTATACAGTTGCTCAGACATGGATCTTGCTATCTCGTTGTTTTATGATACTCTCGGTTCGCTTTTTAAGGTTTGTGTCCCACTGAGGGCTCCAGTGTCGTCTCACCGACCTCCCTGGTTTTCTCGTGAGCTATCCAACTTGAAAAATGTCAAATCCAGATATTATAAAAAATACAAGAAATCGGGACGTTTTTCAGACTTTGCTCTTTACGCAGTTGCTCGCTCCAATTTTATGTTGCTTAACAAGCACTGCTATAATAATTACCTCAAGCGTTGTAAGCTTGAGTTTTCCGGTGATCCTAAACAGTTTTATAGTTTTGTGAATTCTAAACGTAAGATGGATGTTCACCCATCAATATTATCGTTTGGAAATAATATAGCGGACTCTGATCAAGCGATTGCTGATTTGTTTGCTGATTTCTTCACAACAACATATTCCTCAACGGAATACCGAGCGAATATTTTGTATCCTTATCAGATAAAAAGGTCTAATTGTATTTGTAGTCCTTCGATCGATGAAAGTTCGCTTATTAGCGTGCTTAATTTAGTAAAACCTGTGTACACACCTGGTCCTGATGGAATACCTGGTTGTGTACTCAGATTTTGTGCTGAGGCTCTATGTAAGCCGCTTCAAAAACTTTTTTCGTTGTCCGTTAAATCTTGTCATTTTCCGTCTATATGGAAGGAATCTTATATAATTCCTCTTCATAAAAATGGTAAAAAGTCCGAAGCATCCAATTATAGGGGTATTTCTAAATTGTCCGCTATTCCTAAAGCATTTGAAAAGTTAATCACTTCTCAATTGTAACATTTTTGTAGATCTATTATTTCACCATCTCAAAATGGGTTTGTGAAACGTAGATCTACTACCACTAACCTATTAGAATTTACATCTTTAACGATCGAAGGATTTAGGAATGCAAGACAGACTGATGTCATTTATACTGATTTCAGCAAGGCTTTTGATTCTGTTAATCATACACTTCTTCTTTTAAAATTAAACGAAATTGGCTTCCCAAGCCCTTTAATTTGTTGGATTCGTGAATACCTGACAGACAGAACACAGAAAGTTCTCTTCAAGTCTTCAAGTTCAAGGACCATCCAAGTAACTTCGGGGGTGCCTCAGGGTAGTCATCTGGGACCACTGCTATTCACCCTTTTTATTAACGATCTTCCATCCGTTATAATACATTCTCGTGTCCTCATGTATGCAGATGATGTAAAGCTTTGTCTCAGCTACAGAGATATTATATCACCTTCACGGTTGCAGTCTGACCTCCAAAACTTTCAATCTTGGTGTCGACACAATTTATTAAACCTAAACACATCTAAATGCAAGGTCATGACTTTTTTCAGAAACACTCCTCAGTTAATTACCTACTTTCTTAATAACGTTCCATTAACCAGACTTAATGAGATGATTGACTTGGGAGTACTTATGGACCATAAATTGACTTTTAAGTCCCATATAAGCACTACTGTCGGAAAAGCCATGGGTGTTCTTGGATTTGTTAAAAGATGGTCAAAGGAATTTGACGATCCATATACAACCAAGGTTCTTTACACCTCATTGGTTCGTCCAATTTTAGAATATGCAACCTGCATATGGTCACCCCAATACGATTCACATAAAGCAAGAATAGAATCAGTTCAAAAACAGTTCCTTCTCTTTGCTCTTCGTGGTCTGAACTGGGATCGTAATATCAACTTGCCTTCGTACTCTAGTAGACTTCTTTTACTTGACCTTCCTTCCCTTTCTAATCGTAGATTAATGCTTGGCGTCATATTTATGCACAAGCTCCTTAACGGGGATATAGACTCTCCCGAGCTATTGAACCGAGTAAAACTAACCGTTCCTTGTAGACCTACTAGAAACTATATTCCTCTAACACTTCCACGATGTACTACTAACTACCTTATGTATGAACCTTTTCGAGTACTTTGTTCTGATTATAATCGTCTTTATCATGTAATCAGTTCAGAGCTCTCGATTCCTTTACTAAAAACTTCTATCCTTTCCTATCTAGTACGTAACTAGCTTTAGTGTCGTTTTTTGTCTGTGTTTTGTGAATTGTCCCCGCGACTCGAGCCGTGCGTTATGCGGCTTGCGCCCCTCGGTCGGTTGGGCGGGAGGTGTGGGCAATTAGTGCTCCCGTTGGGATTCGCGCGTAAAAAAAAAAAAAAAAAAAATATCGATTTCAATATCCATATCAATTTCGATATCCCAATGGATTTCGATATTCATATCGATTTGGGTATCCATATCGATTTCAATATCCATATCGATTTGGTATCCATATCGATTTCGATATCCATATCGATTTCAATATCCATATCAATTTCGAAATCCCTATGGATTTCGATATCCATATCGATTTGGGTATACATATCGATTTCAATATCCCTATGGTTTTCGATACCCCTATGGATTTCGATATCCCTATGGATTTCGATATCCCTATGGATTACGATTTCCCTATGGATTTCGATATCCCTATGGATTTCGATATCCATATCGATTTCAATATCCATATCGATTTCGATATCCCTATGGATTTCGATATCCCTATGGATTTCGATATCCATATCGATTTCGATATCCATATGGATTTCGATATCCATATTGATTTCGATATCCCTATGGATTTCGATATCCATATCGATTCGTATCCCTATGGTTTCGATATCCATATCGTTTCGTATCTCTATGGTCTCGTTCCCTTGGTTTCGTTCCATTCGTCTTCCTGGTCGTCTTTCGATATCCCTATGGATTTCGATATGCATATTCCTTTCGGCATCCATATCGATTTCGATATCCCTAAGGATTTCGATATCCCAATGGATTTCGATACCCCTATGGATTTCGATATTCCTATGGATTACGATTTCCCTATGGATTTCGATTTCGATATCCATATCGAGTTGGGTATCCATATCGATTTCGATATCCCTATGGATTTCGATATCTATATCGATTTCGGCATCCATATCGATTTCGATATCCCTATGGATTTCGATATCCATATTGATTTCGATATCCCTATGGATTTCGATATCCATATCGATTTCGATATCCCTATGGATTTCGATATCCCCATGGATTTCGATATACCTATGGATTTCGATATCCATATTCCTTTCGGCATCCATATCGATTTCGATATCCCTAAGGATTTCGATATCCCAATGGATTTCGATACCCCTATGGATTTCGATATTCCTATGGATTACGATTTCCCTATGGATTTCGATTTCGATATCCATATCGAGTTGGGTATCCATATCGATTTCGATATCCCTATGGATTTCGATATCTATATCGGTTTCGGCATCCATATCGATTTCGATATCCCTATGGATTTTGATATCCCTATGGATTTCGATATCCCTATTGATTTCGATATCCCTTTGGATTTCGGTATCCATATCGATTTCGATATCCCTATGGATTTCGATATCCCTATGGATTTCGATATCCCTATGGATTTCGATATCCATATCGATTTCGACATCCATATCGATTTCGATATCCCTATGGATTTCGATATCCCTATGGATTTCGATATCCATATCGATTTCGATATCCCTTTGGATTTCGATATCCATATCGATTTCGATATCCCTATGGTTTTCGGTATCCCTATGGATTTCGATATCCCCATGGTTTTCGATATCCCTATGGATTTCGATATCCATATCGATTTGGGTATCCATATCGATTTCGATATCCATATCGATTTCAATATCCATATCAATTTCGATACCCCTATGGATTTCGATATCCCTATGGATTTCGATATCCCTATGACTTTCAAAATCCCTATAGATTTCGATATCCCTATGGATTTCGATATCCATATCGAATTCGATATCCATATCGAATTCGATATCCCTATGGATTTCGATATCCATATCGATTTCGATATCTCTATGGATCTCGATATCCCTATGGATTTCGATATCCATATCGATTTCGGTATCCCTATGGATTTCGATATCCCCATGGTTTTCGATATCCCTATGGATTTCGATATCCATATCGAGTTGGGTATCCATATCGATTTCGATATCCCTATGGATTTCGATACCTATATCGATTTCGGCATCCATATCGATTTCGATATCCATATTGATTTCGATATCCCTATGGATTTCGATATCCATATCGATTTCGATATCCCTATGGATTTCGATATCCCCATGGATATACCTATGGATTTCGATATCCATATTCCTTTCGGCATCCATATCGATTTCGATATCCCTAAGGATTTCGATATCCCAATGGATTTCGATACCCCTATGGATTTCGATATTCCTATGGAATACGATTTCCCTATGGATTTCGATTTCGATATCCATATCGAGTTGGGTATCCATATCGATTTCGATATCCCTATGGATTTCGATATCTATATCGATTTCGGCATCCATATCGATTTCGATATCCCTATGGATTTCGATATCCCTATGGATTTCGATATCCATATTGATTTCGATATCCCTATGGATTTCGATATCCATATCGATTTGGGTATCCATATCCTATGGATTTCGATATTCCTATGGATTACGATTTCCCTATGGATTTCGATTTCGATATCGAGTTGGGTATCCATATCGATTCCGATATCCCTATGGATTTCGATATCTATATCGGTTTCGGCATCCATATCGATTTCGATATCCCTATGGATTTTGATATCCCTATGGATTTCGATATCCATATTGATTTCGATATCCCTTTGGATTTCGATATCCATATCGATTTCGATATCCCTATGGATTTCGATATCCCTATGGATTTCGATATCCATATCGATTTCGGTATCCCTATGGATTTCGATATCCCAATGGATTTCGATATCCATATCGATTTCAATATCCATATCAATTTCGATATCCCAATGGATTTCGATATTCATATCGATTTGGGTATCCATATCGATTTCGATATCCATATCGATTTGGGTATCTATATCGATTACGATATCCATATCGATTTCAATATCCATATCGATTTCGATATCCCTATGGATTGCGTTATCCATATCGATTTCAATATCTCTATGAATTTCGATATCCATATCGATTTGGCTATCCATATCAATTTCGATATCCCAATGGATTTCGATATCCATATCGATTTGGGTATCCATATCGATTTCGATATCCCCATGGTTTTCGATATCCCTATGGATTTCGATACCTCTATGGAATTCGATATCCCTATGGATTTCGATATCCCTATGGATTACGATTTCCCTATGGATTTCGATATCCCTATGGATTACGATTTCCATATGGATTTCGATATCCCTATGGATTTCGATATCCATATCGATTTCAATATCCATATCGATTTCGATATCCGTATCGATTTCGATATCCCTATGGATTTCGATATCCCTATGGATTTCGATATCCATATCGATTTCGATATCCATATGGATTTCGATATCCCTATGGATTTCGATATCCCTATGGATTTCGATATCCATATCGAATTCGATATCCCTATGGATTTCGATATCCATATCGATTTCGATATCTCTATGGATCTCGATGTCCCTATGGATTTCGATATCCATATCGATTTCGGTATCCCTATGGATTTCGATATCCCCATGGTTTTCGATATCCCTATGGATTTCGATATCCATATTCCTTTCGGCATCCATATCGATTTCGATATCCCTAAGGATTTCGAAATCCCAATGGATTTCGATACCCCTATGGATTTCGATATCCCTATGGATTACGATTTCCCTATGGATTTCGATTTCGATATCCATATCGAGTTGGGTATCCATATCGATTTCGATATCCCTATGGATTTCGATATCTATATCGATTTCGGCATCCATATCGATTTCGATATCCATATTGATTTCGATATCCCTATGGATTTCGATATCCATATCGATTTCGATATCCCTATGGATTTCGATATCCCCATGGATATATACCTATGGATTTCGATATCCATATTCCTTTCGGCATCCATATCGATTTCGATATCCCTAAGGATTTCGATATCCCAATGGATTTCGATACCCCTATGGATTTCGATATTCCTATGGAATACGATTTCCCTATGGATTTCGATTTCGATATCCATATCGAGTTGGGTATCCATATCGATTTCGATATCCCTATGGATTTCGATATCTATATCGATTTCGGCATCCATATCGATTTCGATATCCCTATGGATTTCGATATCCCTATGGATTTCGATATCCATATTGATTTCGATATCCCTATGGATTTCGATATCCCTATGGATTTCGATATCCATATTGATTTCGATATCCCTATGGATTTCGATATCCATATCGATTTCGATATCCCTATGGATTTCGATATACCTATGGATTTCGATATCCATATTCCTTTCTGCATCCATATCGATTTCGATATCCCTATGGTTTTCGGTATCCCTATGGATTTCGATATCCCCATGGTTTTCGATATCCCTATGGATTTCGATATCCATATCGATTTGGGTATCCATATCGATTTCAATATCCATATCAATTTCGATATCCCTATGAATTTCAATATCCATATCGATTTGGGTATCCATATCGATTTCGATATCCATATCGATTTCAATATCCATATCAATTTCGATATCCCAATGGATTTCGATATTCATATCGATTTGGGTATCCATATCGATTTCAATATGCATATCGATTTGGGTATCCATATCGATTTGGGTATCCATATCGATTTCGATATCCATATCGATTTCAATATCCATATCAATTTCGAAATCCCTATGGATTTCGATATCCATATCGATTTGGGTATCCATATCGATTTCAATATCCCTATGGATTTCGATATCCCCATGGATTTCGATATACCTATGGATTTCGATATCCATATTCCTTTCGGCATCCTTATCGATTTCGATATCCCTAGGGTTTTCGATGTCCCTATGGATTTCGCTATCCCTATGGATTTCGATACCCCTATGGATTTCGATATCCCTATGGATTTCGATATCCCTATGGATTACGATTTCCCTATGGATTTCGATATCCCTATGGATTTCGATATCCATATCGATTTCAATATCCATATCGATTTCGATATCCGTATCGATTTCGATATCCCTATGGATTTCGATATCCCTATGGATTTCGATATCCATATCGATTTCGACATCCATATGGATTTCGATATCCCTATGGATTTCGATATCCCTATGGATTTCGATATCCATATCGAATTCGATATCCCTATGGATTTCGATATCCATATCGATTTCGATATCTCTATGGATCTCGATATCCCTATGGATTTCGATATCCATATCGATTTCGGTATCCCTATGGATTTCGATATCCCCATGGTTTTCGATATCCCTATGGATTTCAATATCCCTATAGATTTCGATATCCCTATGGATTTCGATATCCCTATGGATTTCGATATCCCTATGACTTTCAAAATCCCTATGGATTTCGATATCCATATCGAATTCGATATCCCTATGGATTTCGATATCCATATCGATTTCGATATCTCTATGGATCTCGATATACCTATGGATTTCGATATCCATATCGATTTCGGTATCCCTATGGATTTCGATAACCCCATGGTTTTCGATATCCCTATGGATTTCAATATCCCTATAGATTTCGATATCCCTATGGATTTCGATATCCCTATGGATTTCGATATCCATATCGATTTCGATATCCATATGGATTTCGATATCCCTATGGATTTCGATATCCCTATGGATTTCGATATCTATATCGAATTCGATATCCCTATGGATTTCGATATCCATATCGATTTCGATATCTCTATGGATCTCGATGTCCCTATGGATTTCGATATCCATATCGATTTCGGTATCCCTATGGATTTCGATATCCCCATGGTTTTCGATATCCCTATGGATTTCGATATCCATATTCCTTTCGGCATCCATATCGATTTCGATATCCCTAAGGATTTCGAAATCCCAATGGATTTCGATACCCCTATGGATTTCGATATTCCTATGGATTACGATTTCCCTATGGATTTCGATTTCGATATCCATATCGAGTTGGGTATCCATATCGATTTCGATATCCCTATGGATTTCGATATCTATATCGATTTCGGCATCCATATCGATTTCGATATCCCTATGGATTTCGATATCCATATTGATTTCGATATCCCTATGGATTTCGATATCCATATCGATTTCGATATCCCTATGGTTTTCGGTATCCCTATGGATTTCGATATCCCCATGGTTTTCGATATCCCTATGGATTTCGATATCCATATCGATTTGGGTATCCATATCGATTTCGATATCCATATCGATTTCAATATCCATATCAATTTCGATACCCCTATGGATTTCGATATCCCTATGGATTTCGATATCCCTATGACTTTCAAAATCCCTATAGATTTCGATATCCCTATGGATTTCGATATCCATATCGAATTTGATATCCATATTGAATTCGATATCCCTATGGATTTCGATATCCATATCGATTTCGATATCTCTATGGATCTCGATATCCCTATGGATTTCGATATCCATATCGATTTCGGTATCCCTATGGATTTCGATATCCCCATGGTTTTCGATATCCCTATGGATTTCGATATCCATATCGATTTGGGTATCCATATCGATTTCGATATCCCTATGGATTTCGATATCTATATCGATTTCGGCATCCATATCGATTTCGATATCCCTATGGATTTCGATATCCATATTGATTTCGATATCCCTATGGACTTCGATATCCATATCGATTTCGATATCCCTATGGATTTCGATATCCCCATGGATTTCGATATACCTATGGATTTCGATATCCATATTCCTTTCGGCATCCATATCGATTTCGATATCCCTAAGGATTTCGATATCCCAATGGATTTCGATACCCCTATGGATTTCGATATTCCTATAGAATACGATTTCCCTATGGATTTCGATTTCGATATCCATATCGAGTTGGGTATCCATATCGATTTCGATATCCCTATGGATTTCGATACCTATATCGGTTTCGGCATCCATATCGATTTCGATATCCCTATGGATTTCGATATCCCTATGGATTTCGATATCCATATTGATTTCGATATCCCTTTGGATTTCGACATCCATATCTGTTTCGATATCCCTATGGATTTCGATATCCCTGTGGATTTCGATATCCCTATGACTTTCAATATCCCTATAGATTTCGATATCCCTATGGATTTCGATATCCATATCGATTTCGATATCCATATCGATTTCAATATCCATATCAATTTCGATATCCCAATGGATTTCGATATTCATATCGATTTGGGTATCCATATCGATTTCGATATCCATATCGATTTGGGTATCCATATCGATTTCGATATCCATATCGATTTCGATATCCATATCGATTTGGCTATCCATATCAATTTCGATATCCCAATGGATTTCGATATCCATATCGATTTGGGTAATCATATCGATTTCGATATCCCCATGGTTTTCGATATCCCTATGGATTTCGATACCCCTATGGATTTCGATATCCCTATGGATTTCGATATCCCTATGGATTTCGATATCCCTATGGAATACGATTTCCCTATGGATTTCGATATCCCTATAGATTTCGATATCCATATCGATTTCGATATCCATTTCGATATCCATATCGATTTCAATATCCATATCCATTTCGATATCCATATAGATTTCAATATCCACATCGATTTCGATATCCCTATGGATTTCGATATCCATATCGATTTCGGCATCCATATCGATTTCGATATCCATATCGATTTCGATATCCCTATGGATTTCGATATCCATTTCGATTTTGATATCCATATCGATTTCAATATCCATATCGATTTCGATATCCCTATGGATTTCGATATCCATATCGATTTCGACATCCATATCTATTTCGATATCCCTATGGATTTCGATATCCCTGTGGATTTCGAAATCCCTATGACTTTCAATATCCCTATGGATTTCGATATCTATATCGAATTCGATATCCCTATGGATTTCGATATCCATATCGATTTCGATATCTCTATGGATCTCGATGTCCCTATGGATTTCGATATCCATATCGATTTCGGTATCCCTATGGATTTCGATATCCCCATGGTTTTCGATATCCCTATGGATTTCGATATCCATATTCCTTTCGGCATCTATATCGATTTCGATATCCCTATGGATTTCGATACCCCTATGGATTTCGATATCCCTATGGATTTCGATATCCCTATGGATTACGATTTCCCTATGGATTTCGATATCCCTATAGATTTCGATATCCATATCGATTTCGATATCCATTTCGATATCCATATCGATTTCAATATCCATATCCATTTCGATATCCATATCGATTTCAATATCCACATCGATTTCGATATCCCTATGGATTTCGATATCCATATCGATTTCGGCATCCATATCGATTTCGATATCCATATCGATTTCGATATCCATATCGATTTCGATATCCCTATGGATTTCGATATCCATTTCGATTTTGATATCCATATCGATTTCAATATCCATATCGATTTCGATATCCCTATGGATTTCGATATCCATATCGATTTCGATATCCATATCGATTTGGCTATCCCAATGGATTTCGATATCCATATCGATTTGGGTAATCATATCGATTTCGATATCCCCATGACTTTCAATATCCCTATAGATTTCGATATCCCTATGGATTTCGATATCCATATCGATTTCGGCATCCATATCGATTTCGGCATCCATATCGATTTCGATATCCATATCGATTTCGATATCCATATCGATTTCGATATCCCTATGGATTTCTATATCCATTTCGATTTCGGCATCCATATCGATTTCGATATCCATATCCATATCGATTTCAATATCCATATCAATTTGGATATGCCAATGGATTTCGATATCCATATCGATTTGGGTATCCATATCGATTTCGATATACCTATGGATTTCGTTATCCATTTCGATATCCATATCGATTTCAATATCCATATCCATTTCGATATCCATATCGATGTCAATATCCATAGCGATTTCGATATCCCTATGGATTTCGATATCCATATCGATTTCGGCATCCATATCGATTTCGATATCCATATCGATTTCGATATCCCTATGGATTTTGATATCCATATCGATTACAATATCCATATCGATTTCGATATCCCTATGGATGTCGATATACATATCGATTTCGACATCCATATCTATTTCGATATCCCTATGGATTTCGATATCGGTATCCATATCGATTTCGATATCCCCATGGTTTTCGATATCCCTATGGATTTTGATATCCATATCGATTTTGACATCCATATCGATTTCAATATCCATATCGATTTCGATATCCCTATGGATTGCGTTATTCATATCGATTTCAATATCCCCATGGATTTCGATATCCATATCGATTTCGATATCCATATGGATTTCGTTTTCCATATCGATTTCAATATCCCTTTGGATTTCGATATCCATATGGATTTCGATATCCCTATAGATTTCGATATCCATATTGATTTCCATATCCATATGGATTTCGATATCCATATCGATTTCGGTATCCTTATGGATTTCTATATTTATATCGATTTCAATACCCATATCGATTTTGATATCCCTATGGATTTCGATATCCATATTCATTTCGGTATCCATATCGATTTCGATATCCATATGGATTTCGATTTCCATATCGATTTCAAAATCCCTCTGGATTTCGATATCCCTATGGATTTCGATATCGGTATCCATATCGATTTCGATATCCCCATGGTTTTCGATATCCCTATGGATTTTGATATCCATATCGATTTTGATATCCATATCGATTTCAATATCCATATCGATTTCGATATCCCTATGGATTGCGTTATCCATATCGATTTCAATATCCCTATCGATTTCGATATCCATATCGATTTCGATATCCCTATGGATTTCGATATCCATATCGATTACAATATCCACATCGATTTCGATATCCCTATGGATTTCGATATCCCAATGGATTTCGATACCCCTATGGATTTCGATATCCCTATGGATTACGATTTCCCTATGGATTTCGATTTCGATATCCATATCGATTTGGGTATCCATATCAATTTCGATATCCCTATGGATTTCGATATCTATATCGATTTCGGCATCCATATCGATTTCGATATCCCTATGGATTTCGATATCCCTATGGATTTCGATATCCATATTGATTTCGATATCCCTATGGATTTCGATATCCATATCGATTTCGATATCCCTATGGATTTCGATATACCTATGGATTTCGATATCCATATTCCTTTCGGCATCCATACCGATTTCGATATCCCTATGGTTTTCGGTATCCCTATGGATTTCGATATCCCCATGGTTTTCGATATCCCTATGGATTTCGATATCCATATCGATTTGGGTATCCATATCGATTTCAATATCCATATCAATTTCGATATCCCTATGAATTTCAATATCCATATCGATTTGGGTATCCATATCGATTTCGATATCCCTATGGATTTCGATATCCATTTCGATTTCGATATCCATATCGATTTGGGTATCCATATCTATTTCAATATCCATATCAATTTCGATATCCCAATGGATTTCGATATCCATATCGATTTGGGTATCCATATCGATTTCGATATCCCCATGGTTTTCGATATCCCTATGGATTTCGACATCCATATCGATTTGGGTATCCATATCGATTTCGATATCCATATCGATTTCAATATCCATATCAATTTCGATATCCCAATGGATTTCGATATTCATATCGATTTGGGTATCCATATCGATTTCGATATCCATATCGATTTGGGTATCCATATCGATTTCGATATCCATATCGATTTCGATATCCATATTCCTTTCGGCATCCATATCGATTTTGATATCCCTAGGGTTTTCGATGTCCCTATGGATTTCGATATCCCTATGGATTTCGATACCCCTATGGATTTCGATATCCCTATGGATTTCGATATCCCTATGGATTACGATTTCCCTATGGATTTCGATATCCCTATGGATTTCGATATCCATATCGAGTTCAATATCCATATCGATTTCGATATCCATATCGATTTGGGTATCCATATGGATTTCGATATCCCTATGGATTTCGATATCCATATCGAATTCGATATCCCTATGGATTTCGATATCCATATCGATTTCGATATCCATATCGATTTCGATATCTCTATGGATCTCGATATCCCTATGGATTTTGATATCCATATCGATTTCGGTATCCCTATGGATTTCGATATCCCCATGGTTTTCGATATCCCTATGGATTTCGATATCCATATCGATTTGGGTATCCATATCGATTTCGATATCCCTATGGATTTCGATATCTATATCGATTTCGGCATCCATATCGATTTCGATATCCCTATGGATTTCGATATCCATATTGATTTCGATATCCCTATGGATTTCGATATCCATATCGATTTCGATATCCCTATGGATTTCGATATCCCCATGGATTTCGATATACCTATGGATTTCGATATCCATATTCCTTTCGGCATCCATATCGATTTCGATATCCCTAAGGATTTCGATATCCCAATGGATTTCGATACCCCTATGGATTTCGATATTCCTATGGATTACGATTTCACTATGGATTTCGATTTCGATATCCATATCGATTTGGGTATCCATATCGATTTCGATATCCCTATGGATTTCGATATCTATATCGGTTTCGGCATCCATATCGATTTCGATATCCCTATGGATTTTGATATCCCTATGGATTTCGATATCCATATTGATTTCGATATCCCTTTGGATTTCGATATCCATATCGATTTCGATATCAATATGGATTTCGATATCCCTATGGATTTCGATATCCATATTGATTTCGATATCCCTTTGGATTTCGATATCCATATCGATTTCGATATCCCTATGGTTTTCGGTATCCCTATGGATTTCGATATCCCCATGGTTTTCGATATCCCTATATATTTCGATATCCATATCGATTTGGGTATCCATATCGATTTCGATATCCATATCGATTTCAATATCCATATCAATTTCGATACCCCTATGGATTTCGATATCCCTATGGATTTCGATATCCCTATGACTTTCAATATCCCTATAGATTTCGATATCCCTATGGATTTCGATATCCATATCGAATTCGATATCCCTATGGATTTCGATATCTATATCGATTTCGATATCTCTATGGATCTCGATATCCCTATGGATTTCGATATCCATATCGATTTGGGTATCCATATCGATTTCGATATCCCTATGGATTTCGATATCTATATCGATTTCGGCATCCATATCGATTTCGATATCCCTATGGATTTCGATATCCATATTGATTTCGATATCCCTATGGATTTCGATATCCATATCGATTTCGATATCCCTATGGATTTCGATATCCCCATGGATTTCGATATACCTATGGATTTCGATATCCATATTCCTTTCGGCATCCATATCGATTTCGATATCCCTAAGGATTTCGATATCCCAATGGATTTCGATACCCCTATGGATTTCGATATTCCTATGGATTACGATTTCCCTATGGATTTCGATTTCGATATCCATATCGACTTGGGTATCCATATCGATTTCGATATCCCTATGGATTTCGATATCTATATCGGTTTCGGCATCCATATCGATTTCGATATCCCTATGGATTTCGATATCTATATCGATTTCGGCATCCATATCGATTTCGATATCCCTATGGATTTCGATATCCATATCGATTTGGGTATCCATATCTATTTCAATATCCATATCAATTTCGATATCCCAATGGATTTCGATATCCATATCGATTTGGGTATCCATATCGATTTCGATATCCCTATGGATTTCGATATCTATATCGGTTTCGGCATCCATATCGATTTCGATATCCCTATGGATTTTGATATCCCTATGGATTTCGATATCCATATTGATTTCGATATCCCTTTGGATTTCGATATCCATATCGATTTCGATATCCCTATGGATTTCGATATCCCTATGGATTTCGATATCCATATTGATTTCGATATCCCTTTGGATTTTGATATCCATATCGATTTCGATATCCCTATGGTTTTCGGTATCCCTATGGATTTCGATATCCCCATGGTTTTCGATATCCCTATGGATTTCGATATCCATATCGATTTGGGTATCCATATCGATTTCGATATCCATATGGATTTCGATATCTATATCGATTTCGGCATCCATATCGAGTTCGATATCCCTATGGATTTCGATATCCATATCGATTTGGGTATCCATATCTATTTCAATATCCATATCAATTTCGATATCCCAATGGATTTCGATATCCATATCGATTTGGGTATCCATATCGATTTCGATATCCCCATGGTTTTCGATATCCCTATGGATTTCGACATCCATATCGATTTGGGTATCCATATCGATTTCGATATCCATATCGATTTCAATATCCATATCAATTTCGATATCCCAATGGATTTCGATATTCATATCGATTTGGGTATCCATATCGATTTCGATATCCATATCGATTTGGGTATCCATATCGATTTCGATATCCATATCGATTTCAATATCCATATCAATTTCGAAATCTCTATGGATTTCGATATCCATATCGATATCCATATCGATTTGGGTATCCATATCTATTTCAATATCCATATCAATTTCGATATCCCAATGGATTTCGATATCCATATCGATTTGGGTATCCATATCGATTTCGATATCCCTATGGATTTCGATATCTATATCGGTTTCGGCATCCATATCGATTTCGATATCCCTATGGATTTTGATATCCCTATGGATTTCGATATCCATATTGATTTCGATATCCCTTTGGATTTCGATATCCATATCGATTTCGATATCCCTATGGGTTTCGATATCCCTATGGATTTCGATATCCATATTGATTTCGATATCCCTTTGGATTTTGATATCCATATCGATTTCGATATCCCTATGGTTTTCGGTATCCCTATGGATTTCGATATCCCCATGGTTTTCGATATCCCTATGGATTTCGATATCCATATCGATTTGGGTATCCATATCGATTTCGATATCCATATGGATTTCGATATCTATATCGATTTCGGCATCCATATCGAGTTCGATATCCCTATGGATTTCGATATCCATATCGATTTGGGTATCCATATCTATTTCAATATCCATATCAATTTCGATATCCCAATGGATTTCGATATCCATATCGATTTGGGTATCCATATCGATTTCGATATCCCCATGGTTTTCGATATCCCTATGGATTTCGACATCCATATCGATTTGGGTATCCATATCGATTTCGATATCCATATCGATTTCAATATCCATATCAATTTCGATATCCCAATGGATTTCGATATTCATATCGATTTGGGTATCCATATCGATTTCGATATCCATATCGATTTGGGTATCCATATCGATTTCGATATCCATATCGATTTCAATATCCATATCAATTTCGAAATCTCTATGGATTTCGATATCCATATCGATTTGGGTATCCATATCGATTTCAATATCCCTATGGATTTCGATATCCCCATGGATTTCGATATACCTATGGATTTCGATATCCATATTCCTTTCGGCATCCATATCGATTTCGATATCCCTAGGGTTTTCGATGTCCCTATGGATTTCGATATCCCTATGGATTTCGATACCCCTATGGATTTCGATATCCCTATGGATTTCGATATCCCTATGGATTACGATTTCCCTATGGATTTCGATATCCCTATGGATTTCGATATCCATATCGAGTTCAATATCCATATCGATTTCGATATCCATATCGATTTGGGTATCCATATGGATTTCGATATCCCTATGGATTTCGAATCCCTATGGATTTCGATATCCATATCGAATTCGATATCCCTATGGATTTCGATAGCCCTATGGATTTCGATATCTATATCGATTTCGGCATCCATATCGATTTCGATATCCCTATGGATTTCGATATCCATATTGATTTCGATATCCCTATGGATTTCGATATCCATATCGATTTCGATATCCCTATGGATTTCGATATCCCCATGGATTTCGATATACCTATGGATTTCGATATCCATATTCCTTTCGGCATCCATATCGATTTCGATATCCCTAAGGATTTCGATATCCCAATGGATTTCGATACCCCTATGGATTTCGATATTCCTATGGATTACGATTTCCCTATGGATTTCGATTTCGATATCCATATCGAGTTGGGTATCCATATCGATTTCGATATCCCTATGGATTTCGATATCTATATCGGTTTCGGCATCCATATCGATTTCGATATCCCTATGGATTTCGATATCACTATGGATTTCGATATCCATATTGATTTCGATATCCCTTTGGATTTCGACATCCATATCTATTTCGATATCCCTATGGATTTCGATATCCCTGTGGATTTCGATATCCCTATGACTTTCAATAACCCTATAGATTTCGATATCCCTATGGATTTCGATATCTATATCGATTTCAATATCCATATCAATTTCGATATCCCAATGGATTTCGATATTCATATCGATTTGGGTATCCATAACGATTTGGGTATCCATGTCGATTTCGATATCCATATCGATTTCGATATCCCTATGGATTTTGATATCCATATCGATTTTGATATCCATATCGATTTCAATATCCATATCGATTTCGATATCCCTATGGATTGCGTTATCCATATCGATTTCAATATCCCTATGAATTTCGATATCCATATCGATTTGGCTATCCATATCGATTTCGATATCCCTATGGATTTTGATATCCATATCGATTTTGATAGCCATATCGATTTCAATATCCATATCAATTTCGATATCCCAATGGATTCGATATCCATATCGATTTGGGTATCCATATCGATTTCGATATCCCCATGGTTTTCGATATCCCTATGGATTTCGATACCCCTATGGATTTCGATATCCCTATGGATTTCGATATCCCTATGGATTCACGATTTCCCTATGGATTTCGATATCCCTATAGATTTCGATATCCATTTCGATATCCATATCGATTTCAATATCCATATCCATTTCGATATCCATATCGATTTCAATATCCATATCGATTTCGATATCCCTATGGATTTCGAAATCCCCAAGACTTTCAATATCCCTATAGATTTCGATATCCCTGTGGATTTCGATATCCATATCGATTTCGGCATCCATATCGATTTCGGCATCCATATCGATTTCGATATCCATATCGATTTCGATATCCCTATGGATTTCTATATCCATTTCGATTTCGGCATCCATATCGATTTCGATGTCCATATCCAT
>JAWNOQ010000080.1:0-17249 GCA_035045865.1 Drosophila austrosaltans
AATAAGTGATGTAAAGTGTCAGTTACTTATAAATTGTGTACATATATCGAAGTCAGTATTTTAAGTACCGATTGTTAGTTTAAGTTCGATTGTTAGTAGTTTAAGTTCGATTGTTAGTATTAAGTTAAGTCTAGAAAATATCGATATGCGGCCTAAGGCCACACTGGAGAATGTCTCCTTCTTCTTCCGGCAAGATTACCCAAAAGCAGACGCATGAGCTGCTCAACTCTAAAAATAAATCTGTTGCCATCGATATTAATTATTCTATATTGCAGAAAATAAATAGGATATTACAACTCAGAAGTGGGATAACTACCCGAAAGGACGAATATTGCGGTGAAAGGCAGGCCGCCCGCTCCACATCCGGGGTGGCCGCCTCCACGCCCGCCGCTGCTACTGACCCCATTGCCATGTCCACTACGGTGACTGCCGCCGCGGCGCCGGTGGCCATTGTACCCGCCGCATCCACTGCTGTACCCGCCGCCGATGATGTACCCACCGCTGTGCCTGCTGCTGCGGTACATGTGGCCGCCGGGCCAACCACTGCTGTACCCGCCGCATCCACTGCGGCATCCGCCGTGTCCACTGCTGTACCCGCCACCGATGGTGTACCCAACGCTGTGCCTGCTGCTGCGGTACATGTGGCCGCCGGGCCAACCACTGCTGTACCCTCCGCATCCTCTGCTGTACCCGCCGCATCCACTGCTGCGCCCGCCGCCGCATCCACTGTTGTGCCCGCCGCCGATGTTGTACCTACCGCTGCGCCTGCCGCTGCGGTACATGTGGCCGCCGTGCCAACCACTGCGGTACCTGCCGCATTTACCTCTGCTGTGCCCGCATTCACCTCTGCTGTGCCCGCCGCATCCTCTGCTGTACCCGCCGCATCCACTGCTGCGCCTGCCGCTGCGGTACATGTGGCCGCCGTGCCAACCACTGCGGTACCTGCCGCATTTACCTCTGCTGTGCCCTCATTCACCTCTGCTGTGCCCGCCGCATCCTCTGCGGTGACCGCCGCGTCCTCTGTGGCGCCCTCCGCATCCTCTGTGGCGCCCTCCGCATCCTCTGCTGTGCCCGCCGCATCCTCTGCTGTGCCCGCCGCTGCCGCATTCACCTCTGCTGTGCCCGCCGCATCCTCTGCTGTGCCCGCCGCATCCTCTGCTGTGCCCACCGCATCCTCGGCTGTGCCCGCCGCATCCTCGGCTGTGCCCGCCGCATCCTCTGCTGTGCCCGCCGCTGCCGCGCCCGCCGCTGCCGCGCTCGCCTCTGCTGTGCTCGCCGCTGCATCCACTGCTATTCCCGCCGCCGCCGCACTCACCTCTGCTGTACCCGCCGCTGCCGAATCCACTGGTGTACCCGCCGCTACCGCATCCACTGCGGTACCCGCCGCTGCCGTATCCACTGGTGTACCCGCCGGCGTATCCACTGCTGTACCCGCCGCTACCGCATCCACTGCTGTACCCGCCGCTGCTGCATCCACTGGCGTACCCGCCGGCGTATCCACTGCTGTATTCGCCGCTACCGCATCCACTGGTGTACCCGCCGCCTCCGTACGCGCTGCCGCCTCACTTGCTGAGGTGCCCGCCGCTGCTGCACCCATCTCTGCTGTGCCCGCCGCTGCCGCACGCGCCTCTGCTGTGCCCGCCTCTGCTGTGCCCGCCTCTGCTGCATCCACTGGCGTACCCGATGGCGTATCCACTGCTGTACCCGCCGCTACCGCATCCACTGGTGTACCCGCCGCCTCCGTACGCGCTGCCGCCTCACTTGCTGAGGTGCCCGCCGCTGCTGCACCCATCTCTGCTGTGCCCGCCGCTGCCGCACGCGCCTCTGCTGTGCCCGCCGCATACATGTCTGGTATGCAGGCGGCTGCCTCCAAGCAAACTCTCAGTGTGAAGGTGCAGCCAACAACAACTGCCTCGTCGTCTGGGAACAAATTCTCAGGCACTGCCGTAAGTGAGACCAGATGTTTCAACTGCTCGGGATGGGGGCATTATAAAAGCCAATGCCCGAAGCCGATCAGACCGCCGAACTCCTGCTTCAAGTGTGGCGTAGTGGGCCACATTTATAAAAACTGCCCGTTTGGGATGGAAACCGCCGCCTCCACTGCCGCCACCACTGCCGCTGCCGCTCCTGATGATGTGGGAAATAGATTAAATCATCTACAACTGGTGAGTGTTGCTTTTGTTTGTGATGAAGTGCAAGATAGGAAATTTATAAATATGTTTTCCCCTCTCGACTCGGGCAGTCCGAAGAGTTTTATCCGTGAATCTGAAGTCCCCCCCAACTGCCGTCTTAGTCCCAGTAAATTGAACTGCCGTGGTTTAGGAAATAGCCAGCTTTGGTCTTTAGGCCAAGTCCAGTGTAGTGTTCACTTCCGCGGTACGGAGACCATACATATTTTTGAAGTCTTGTCGAACAAAGCAACCGAACTGCCGATGATTATAGGCAGAGATCTCCTTTATAAAATTAATATTAGACTTTGTGAACTGAAGGAAATTAAATATGGAAAAGAATCTATGTTACTTATGAATAAACCTACGGAATGTAGAAATAGGAATCTCACTGATGTTCTGAAGTCCTTTGCCATTTGGAGGGAAGAGAGAGTAATACTGCCGCATGAGGAGAATGAGATTGTATCTGCCGAATTGTTGTCTGATTCTCCCCTTCCGAAAACTTCTGCTGTACCTCCGGAAACACTGAATGATGCACTTATGGCTATAAATGCTATTGAGGTCCCTGCTGTCAATGATTTAGAGTTTGATCTAGAGCCCAATTTACGGGAAGAGCAAGCCGCACACTTAAGGTCTATTATTTCCACTGCATATGTACGCATGTCCTTCGGACTCTGTAATGGCCCTTCCGTGTTCGCTAGATTTGTTTATTTTGTCCTTAAGAAATTTATAAACCAAGGTCAACTAGTGATATACATGGATGACATCCTGGTTACATCGCATGATTTCGAGACCCATCTGGAGGTACTGAAGGAAATACTGTATACATTAAGAGTGAACGGGCTATGCCTCAAGCTGGCCAAATGCCGTTTTGCGTATAGGGAATTAGAGCGCTGCTTAGGTCTATTCTCATACTTCCGCCGATTTGTACTTAGTTTCGCCATGATTGCGTATCCGATGTCCCGATTGTTAAGAAAGAATACCCCTTACGTCTTCTCCGAGGAATGCCTCGAATCCTTCCGAACCCTGAAGTTGAAACTGATGGAATCACCCGTGTTATCGATCTACAACCCGAAGTCTGAAACAGAAGTACACTGTGACGCTAGCTCAACTGGTTTCGGAGCAGTGCTCCTCCAGAAACAAACCGACGGTAAATTGCACCCAGTGTTCTACTTCTCTAAGATAGCCTCCGCTGCCGAATCGAAACTACACAGTTATGAACTGGAGACGTTAGCTATCGTGTATGCCTTGAAACGTTTTGAGACGTACCTTAAGTTTATTCCGTTCAAAATCGTGACGGATTGTAATTCCCTGGCGCTGACACTGAGAAATGGTGGGCATTCCGCGAAAATTGCCCGCTGGGCCCTGCTGTTAGAAAATTACAATTACACAATTGTACACCGCTCGGGGGTTAGCATGCCCCATACTGATGCTTTAAGTAGAATCGAAACCGCCGCATACGTTGATGATTTAAACCTCGACTTCCAACTGCAGTTGACTCAGAACCGTGTCCCCGAGATTGTAAGACTCCGAGATGATTTAGAGAAACATGAAATAGCAGATTTCGAACTGCGTGACGGAGTAGTGTACCGTCTGTCCCCGACAAGTGTACCCCAACTTTATGTCCCTTCCGAAATGATAAATCATGTCATACGAATAGTGCATGAGAAGTTTGGCCATATGGCCACTGAGAAGTGTTGTGCACAAATCAAGAAGCACTACTGGTTTCCGTGTATGAAGTCTTACGTCAACAATTATATTAAAAACTGCCTCAAGTGTATTTATTATTCCGCTTCCGCTCAAGATAACCGTGTCACGCTACACAGTATTCCGAAAGTGCCCCTGCCGTTTGATACCATTCATGTTGATCATCTAGGTCCCCTTCCGTCCATACGTTCTAAGAAAAAATATCTCCTGGTCGTCATTGACGCTTTCACTAAATTTGTGAAGCTGTACCCTGCCGCCACTACTAATTCGCGTGAAGTATGTCAGACGGTAAAATCTCAGTATTTCGCGAATTACAGTAGACCCCGACGAATTATCAGTGACCGCGGTACCTGCTTCACTTCCTCCGAATTCGCAGAATTTCTAAGTGCCAATAATATAATTCACGTGCTGAATGCCACTGCCTCACCCCGGGCCAACGGCCAAGTCGAGCGAGTGAACCGTGTCTTGGGCCCTATGTTAGGTAAACTGACGGAACCGGTGGACCACGCGGATTGGGTCCAACAACTGCCGACCATAGAGTTTGCATTGAAAAACTCTGTCCATCTCACAACAAAATTTGCCGCTTCCGTACTCCTATTCGGGGTGGAACAACGAGGTGTCGTAGTAGATGAACGAACCGAACGGTTAGGTGAGAGGATGGCAGAGGTAGATGCCTCAGAGGTAGACGTCCGGAGATTAGCCTTCCGTAACATTATCAAGTCTCAGGAATATAATGCTGAGGATTACGCGAAGCATCACCCCCCTGCTGTTAGTGTTGACGAAGGAGATTTCGTAGTTATTAAGAATGTAGATACTTCGGCAGGTACAAACAAAAAACTTTTCAGACGGTATCGCGGCCCATACGTTGTTCATAAAAAACTTCCGAATGACCAATATGCTATCCGAGATGTGGAGGGCTTTCAGATCACCCAACTGCCGTATGACGGGGTACTCGAAGCCTCCAAATTTAAGTTATGGGCAGCCCCCGATCAAGATTGCACTTCAGATATCCAAACAAAGGCGACACCAGCCATTTTATGTTATTATGTATCCATTTTGTTAGTAACTAGAATCGAGGTCGATTCCTTGTCAGGACGGCCGAGTTGTAAAGTGTCAGTTACTTATAAATTGTGTACATATATCGAAGTCAGTATTTTAAGTACCGATTGTTAGTAGTTTAAGTTCGATTGTTAGTAGTTTAAGTTCGATTGTTAGTATTAAGTTAAGTCTAGAAAATATCGATATGCGGCCTAAGGCCACACTGGAGAATGTCTCCTTCTTCTTCCGGCAAGATTACCCAAAAGCAGACGCATGAGCTGCTCAACTCTAAAAATAAATCTGTTGCCATCGATATTAATTATTCTATATTGCAGAAAATAAATAGGATATTACAGTGACAAATTTATCAATTCTTTAAATGCATTTTTCTCAAAATTCCTTCAGCAGAATTTGATAAAACTTTGTCAGAATAATCAGTAACTAACGTTCAGTCTTATAGACTACCGAGCATTTTCTGACTCGTCTTAGAAAAGTTAGCGACGGTTTCTCCCCATCCCTTGCAAATGCCACTTTATTTATTTTTTTGGTTCGCGCTGCTGGCCGATAATAAGTGACAAATTAATCAATTCTTTAAATGCATTTTTCTCAAAATTCCTTCAGCAGAATTTGATAAAACTTTGTCAGAATAATCAGTAACTAACGCTCAGTCTTATAGACTACCGAGCATTTTCTGACTCGTCTTAGAAAAGTTAGCGACGGTTTCTCCCCATCCCTTGCAAATGCCACTTTATTCATTTTTTTGGTTCGCGCTGCTGGCCGATAATAAGTGACAAATTTATCAATTCTTTAAATGCATTTGTCTCAAAATTCCTTCAGCAGAATTTGATAAGACTTTGTCAGAATAATCAATAACTAACGCTTAATCTAATAGACTACCGAGCATTTTTTGACTCGTCTTAGAGAAGTTAGCGACGGTTTCTCCCCATCCCTTGCAAATGCCACTTTATTTATTTTTTTGGTTCGCGCTGCTGGCCGATAATAAGTGACAAATTTATCAATTCTTTAAATGCATTTTTCTCAAAATTCCTTCAGCAGAATTTGATAAAACTTTGTCAGAATAATCAGTAACTAACGTTCAGTCTTATAGACTACCGAGCATTTTCTGACTCGTCTTAGAAAAGTTAGCGACGGTTTCTCCCCATCCCTTGCAAATGCCACTTTATTTATTTTTTTGGTTCGCGCTGCTGGCCGATAATAAGTGACAAATTTATCAATTCTTTAAATGCATTTTTCTCAAAATTCCTTCAGCAGAATTTGATAAAACTTTGTCAGAATAATCAGTAACTAACGTTCAGTCTTATAGACTACCGAGCATTTTCTGACTCGTCTTAGAAAAGTTAGCGACGGTTTCTCCCCATCCCTTGCAAATGCCACTTTATTTATTTTTTTGGTTCGCGCTGCTGGCCGATAATAAGTGACAAATTTATCAATTCTTTAAATGCATTTTTCTCAAAATTCCTTCAGCAGAATTTGATAAAACTTTGTCAGAATAATCAGTAACTAACGCTTAATCTAATAGACTACCGTGCATTTTCTGACTCGTCTTAGAAAAGTTAGCGACGGTTTCTCCCTATCCCTTGCAAATGCCACTTTATTTATTTTTTTGGTTCGCGCTGCTGGCCGATAATAAGTGACAAATTTATCAATTCTTTAAATGCATTTTTCTCAAAATTCCTTCAGCAGAATTTGATAAAACTTTGTCAGAATAATCAGTAACTAACGTTCAGTCTTATAGACTACCGAGCATTTTCTGACTCGTCTTAGAAAAGTTAGCGACGGTTTCTCCCCATCCCTTGCAAATGCCACTTTATTTATTTTTTTGGTTCGCGCTGCTGGCCGATAATAAGTGACAAATTAATCAATTCTTTAAATGCATTTTTCTCAAAATTCCTTCAGCAGAATTTGATAAAACTTTGTCAGAATAATCAGTAACTAACGCTCAGTCTTATAGACTACCGAGCATTTTCTGACTCGTCTTAGAAAAGTTAGCGACGGTTTCTCCCTATCCCTTGCAAATGCCACTTTATTTATTTTTTTGGTTCGCGCTGCTGGCCGATAATAAGTGACAAATTTATCAATTCTTTAAATGCATTTTTCTCAAAATTCCTTCAGCAGAATTTGATAAAACTATGTCAGAATAATCAGTAACTAACGCTCAGTCTTATAGACTACCGAGCATTTTCTGACTCGTCTTAGAAAAGTTAGCGACGGTTTCTCCCCATCCCTTGCAAATGCCACTTTATTTATTTTTTTGGTTCGCGCTGCTGGCCGATAATAAGTGACAAATTTATCAATTCTTTAAATGCATTTTTCTCAAAATTCCTTCAGCAGAATTTGATAAAACTTTGTCAGAATAATCAGTAACTAACGTTCAGTCTTATAGACTACCGAGCATTTTCTGACTCGTCTTAGAAAAGTTAGCGACGGTTTCTCCCCATCCCTTGCAAATGCCACTTTATTTATTTTTTGGTTCGCGCTGCTGGCCGATAATAAGTGACAAATTAATCAATTCTTTAAATGCATTTTTCTCAAAATTCCTTCAGCAGAATTTGATAAAACTTTGTCAGAATAATCAGTAACTAACGCTCAGTCTTATAGACTACCGAGCATTTTCTGACTCGTCTTAGAAAAGTTAGCGACGGTTTCTCCCCATCCCTTGCAAATGCCACTTTATTTATTTTTTTGGTTCGCGCTGCTGGCCGATAATAAGGGACAAATTTATCAATTCTTTAAATGCATTTTTCTCAAAATTCCTTCAGCAGAATTTGATAAAACTATGTCAGAATAATCAGTAACTAACGCTCAGTCTTATAGACTACCGAGCATTTTCTGACTCGTCTTAGAAAAGTTAGCGACGGTTTCTCCCCATCCCTTGCAAATGCCACTTTATTTATTTTTTTGGTTCGCGCTGCTGGCCGATAATAAGTGACAAATTTATCAATTCTTTAAATGCATTTTTCTCAAAATTCCTTCAGCAGAATTTGATAAAACTTTGTCAGAATAATCAGTAACTAACGCTTAATCTAATAGACTACCGTGCATTTTCTGACTCGTCTTAGAAAAGTTAGCGACGGTTTCTCCCTATCCCTTGCAAATGCCACTTTATTTATTTTTTTGGTTCGCGCTGCTGGCCGATAATAAGTGACAAATTTATCAATTCTTTAAATGCATTTTTCTCAAAATTCCTTCAGCAGAATTTGATAAAACTTTGTCAGAATAATCAGTAACTAACGTTCAGTCTTATAGACTACCGAGCATTTTCTGACTCGTCTTAGAAAAGTTAGCGACGGTTTCTCCCCATCCCTTGCAAATGCCACTTTATTTATTTTTTGGTTCGCGCTGCTGGCCGATAATAAGTGACAAATTAATCAATTTTTTAAATGCATTTTTCTCAAAATTCCTTCAGCAGAATTTGATAAAACTTTGTCAGAATAATCAGTAACTAACGCTCAGTCTTATAGACTACCGAGCATTTTCTGACTCGTCTTAGAAAAGTTAGCGACGGTTTCTCCCCATCCCTTGCAAATCCCACTTTATTTATTTTTTGGTTCGCGCTGCTGGCCGATAATAAGTGACAAATTTATCAATTCTTTAAATGCATTTTTCTCAAAATTCCTTCAGCAGAATTTGATAAAACTTTGTCAGAATAATCAGTAACTAACGCTTAATCTAATAGACTACCGTGCATTTTCTGACTCGTCTTAGAAAAGTTAGCGACGGTTTCTCCCTATCCCTTGCAAATGCCACTTTATTTATTTTTTGGTTCGCGCTGCTGGCCGATAATAAGTGACAAATTTATCAATTCTTTAAATGCATTTTTCTCAAAATTCCTTCAGCAGAATTTGATAAAACTAAGTCAGAATAATCAGTAACTAACGTTCAGTCTTATAGACTACCGAGCATTTTCTGACTCGTCTTAGAAAAGTTAGCGACGGTTTCTCCCCATCCCTTGCAAATGCCACTTTATTTATTTTTTTGGTTCGCGCTGCTGGCCGATAATAAGTGACAAATTAATCAATTCTTTAAATGCATTTTTCTCAAAATTCCTTCAGCAGAATTTGATAAAACTTTGTCAGAATAATCAGTAACTAACGCTCAGTCTTATAGACTACCGAGCATTTTCTGACTCGTCTTAGAAAAGTTAGCGACGGTTTCTCCCTATCCCTTGCAAATGCCACTTTATTTATTTTTTTGGTTCGCGCTGCTGGCCGATAATAAGTGACAAATTTATCAATTCTTTAAATGCATTTTTCTCAAAATTCCTTCAGCAGAATTTGATAAAACTATGTCAGAATAATCAGTAACTAACGCTCAGTCTTATAGACTACCGAGCATTTTCTGACTCGTCTTAGAAAAGTTAGCGACGCACAGTGGGGCCTTTTCTCATTTCGCTTATCAAAAATCATATCTTCTAAAGTAGTGAAGCGATTTTCAAAATTTAAAAAGCATTTGATAGCTAATTGTTCAAGCTTCAAATGGAGTTATTACCGAGGTGCCACGTGCTCGGGTTGCTTAGATATTCAAGGTCAAAGTTGAAAAATATTTCTAAGCATATTTTACCCATAAAATTCACTTTAAAAACGCTTTTTTGATCACAAATGAACCTTATTATATTAGATTTGATGACTAAGTCAGATTTTTTAATGTTTTGTTTTAATTTTTTATTGTAATTGCAAAAAAAAATATACCATTAAAAGGGAATATTCATTTTGGTCTCCCCCAAAACCCTTAATGCTACAGAGCTAAAATTTTACACATAGGCTTCTGTTAGCTGTAGGCATTATATATCTAGAAATCATCCTGATCGGATAACTATATCCTATAGCTCCCATAGGAACGATAGGTCGAGAATAAAAATAAGCTTCCACAACTTTGTTGTTTTTTTAATCAATTTATAAGAAATTTGGATTCTGTTAGTGTAATATACTTTCTAACATATTCACCAAGTTTTATCAGAATCGGTTGACTATATCTTATAGCTCCCATAGGAATGATAGGTCGAGAATAAAGTGAAGCCTCCAAAACTTTGTTGTTTTTCAATCGAATACTACGAAATTTGTACCCTATTAGTTTAATATACTTTCTAACATATCTACTAAATTTCATCAGAATCGGTTGACTATATCATATAGCTCCCATAGGAACGATCGGTCAAGAATATAGTTTTAGAGCAATAACTTGAGTGTTTATTGAGCGATTGTCACGAAATTTTCTATTTGGAAGTTTAGTACATATCAAAATGTCTGTGCTAAGTTTCAGCCAAATCGGTCAACTATACGCTATAGCTCCCATAGGAACAATCGGATCCAAAATTTTTTTTTTCTCAAATTACATTTTTTTCTTAAGCCATTAACATTTAATGTAGGTTTGACTTATTTTATGTGCTCTCCAATGATTTTGTTACATTATAAATATGTAAATATCAAATAACAGTTTGCCAATTTTGCATGCGCTCTTCGTCTTCCCTGCACCTGGAACGCGTTTTTAACGCGAGGTTGCATTAGTTTTTGAATTTTTGACAAATTTGCGCAAAAAAGCGCAAGACTACACTATATAGGCCTGATAGGTGAATATTCCCTCTATCACGTGTATATAATTATATCGTGAATCTCCGTGAATCTCTGTTGTTTTTCCTTCGCTAAAGTTTAAAAAATGCGAAAATTTAGTGTATTTTTGAAACGTCTCCAATTTACTGAGTATTTCAAATTACATTAAATTTGTTACAACAAATAACTAAAAAATGATCTACTTTTCGAATAAAGTAAAAATTTTCGAGATCAGTTGTTTAATTCGGCCAATATACAGTTTCAAAGTTGCAAGTTTTTTTTAAAATTCAAAATTTTTTTTTTTCATGAAAAATGTCTCCACTTTGAGACGATGTAGCACCCACAACTCTTATCGGATTTCAATAATATTTTGGATCCATAAAATCTGAAGTATTATCTGTCGATTCCACTTTTCATTTTTGCCAAACGCGATGGTGAAAAAAATGATTTTCGGTCAGCTATTCGGGCAGAGGCCCCACTGTGCGACGGTTTCTCCCCATCCCTTGCAAATGCCACTTTATTTATTTTTTTGGTTCGCGCTGCTGGCCGATAATAAGTGACAAATTTATCAATTCTTTAAATGCATTTTTCTCAAAATTCCTTCAGCAGAATTTGATAAAACTTTGTCAGAATAATCAGTAACTAACGTTCAGTCTTATAGACTACCGAGCATTTTCTGACTCGTCTTAGAAAAGTTAGCGACGGTTTCTCCCCATCCCTTGCAAATGCCACTTTATTCATTTTTTTGGTTCGCGCTGCTGGCCGATAATAAGTGACAAATTTATCAATTCTTTAAATGCATTTTTCTCAAAATTCCTTCAGCAGAATTTGATAAAACTTTGTCAGAATAATCAGTAACTAACGCTCAGTCTTATAGACTACCGAGCATTTTCTGACTCGTCTTAGAAAAGTTAGCGACGGTTTCTCCCCATCCCTTGCAAATGCCACTTTATTTATTTTTTTGGTTCGCGCTGCTGGCCGATAATAAGTGACAAATTAATCAATTTTTTAAATGCATTTTTCTCAAAATTCCTTCAGCAGAATTTGATAAAACTTTGTCAGAATAATCAGTAACTAACGCTTAATCTAATAGACTACCGTGCATTTTCTGACTCGTCTTAGAAAAGTTAGCGACGGTTTCTCCCCATCCCTTGCAAATGCCACTTTATTTATTTTTTTGGTTCGCGCTGCTGGCCGATAATAAGTGACAAATTTATCAATTCAGAATTTGATAAAACTTTGTCAGAATAATCAGTAACTAACGCTCAGTCTTATAGACTACCGAGCATTTTCTGACTCGTCTTAGAAAAGTTAGAGACGGTTTCTCCCCATCCCTTGCAAATGCCAGTTTATTTATTTTTGGTTCGCGCTGCTGGCCGATAATAAGTGACAGATTTATCAATTCTTTAAATGCATTTTTCTTAAAATTCCTTCAGCAGATTTTGATAAAAATTTGTCAGAATAATCAATAACTAACGCTCAGTCTTATAGACTACCGAGCATTTTCTGACTCGTCTTAGAAAAGTTAGCGACGGTTTCTCCCCATCCCTTGCAAATGCCACTTTATTTATTTTTGGTTCGCGCTGCTGGCCGATAATAAGTGACAGATTTATCAATTCTTTAAATGCATTTTTCTAAAAATTCCTTCAGCAGAATTTGATAAAACTTTGTCAGAATAATCAGTAACTAACGTTCAGTCTTATAGACTACCGAGCATTTTCTGACTCGTCTTAGAAAAGTTAGCGACGGTTTCTCCCCATCCCTTGCAAATGCCACTTTATTTATTTTTTGGTTCGCGCTGCTGGCCGATAATAAGTGACAAATTTATCAATTCTTTAAATGCATTTTTCTCAAAATTCCTTCAGCAGAATTTGATAAAACTTTGTCAGAATAATCAGTAACTAACGCTCAGTCTTATAGACTACCGAGCATTTTCTGACTCGTCTTAGAAAAGTTAGCGACGGTTTCTCCCCATCCCTTGCAAATGCCACTTTATTTATTTTTTTGGTTCGCGCTGCTGGCCGATAATAAGTGACAAATTTATCAATTCTTTAAATGCATTTTTCTCAAAATTCCTTCAGCAGAATTTGATAAAACTTTGTCAGAATAATCAGTAACTAACGTTCAGTCTTATAGACTACCGAGCATTTTCTGACTCGTCTTAGAAAAGTTAGCGACGGTTTCTCCCCATCCCTTGCAAATGCCACTTTATTCATTTTTTTGGTTCGCGCTGCTGGCCGATAATAAGTGACAAATTTATCAATTCTTTAAATGCATTTTTCTCAAAATTCCTTCAGCAGAATTTGATAAAACTTTGTCAGAATAATCACTAACTAACGCTCAGTCTTATAGACTACCGAGCATTTTCTGACTCGTCTTAGAAAAGTTAGCGACGGTTTCTCCCCATCCCTTGCAAATGCCACTTTATTTATTTTTTTGGTTCGCGCTGCTGGCCGATAATAAGTGACAAATTTATCAATTCTTTAAATGCATTTTTCTCAAAATTCCTTCAGCAGAATTTGATAAAACTTTGTCAGAATAATCAGTAACTAACGCTTAATCTAATAGACTACCGTGCATTTTCTGACTCGTCTTAGAAAAGTTAGCGACGGTTTCTCCCTATCCCTTGCAAATGCCACTTTATTTATTTTTTTGGTTCGCGCTGCTGGCCGATAATAAGTGACAAATTTATCAATTCTTTAAATGCATTTTTCTCAAAATTCCTTCAGCAGAATTTGATAAGACTTTGTCAGAATAATCAATAACTAACGCTTAATCTAATAGACTACCGAGCATTTTTTGACTCGTCTTAGAGAAGTTAGCGACGGTTTCTCCCCATCCCTTGCAAATGCCACTTTATTTATTTTTTTGGTTCGCGCTGCTGGCCGATAATAAGTGACAAATTTATCAATTCTTTAAATGCATTTTTTCTCAAAATTCCTTCAGCAGAATTTGATAAAACTTTGTCAGAATAATCAGTAACTAACGTTCAGTCTTATAGACTACCGAGCATTTTCTGACTCGTCTTAGAAAAGTTAGCGACGGTTTCTCCCCATCCCTTGCAAATGCCACTTTATTTATTTTTTTGGTTCGCGCTGCTGGCCGATAATAAGTGACAAATTTATCAATTCTTTAAATGCATTTTTCTCAAAATTCCTTCAGCAGAATTTGATAAAACTTTGTCAGAATAATCAGTAACTAACGTTCAGTCTTATAGACTACCGAGCATTTTCTGACTCGTCTTAGAAAAGTTAGCGACGGTTTCTCCCCATCCCTTGCAAATGCCACTTTATTTATTTTTTTGGTTCGCGCTGCTGGCCGATAATAAGTGACAAATTTATCAATTCTTTGAATGCATTTTTCTCAAAATTCCTTCAGCAGAATTTGATAAAACTTTGTCAGAATAATCAGTAACTAACGCTTAATCTAATAGACTACCGTGCATTTTCTGACTCGTCTTAGAAAAGTTAGCGACGGTTTCTCCCTATCCCTTGCAAATGCCACTTTATTTATTTTTTTGGTTCGCCCTGCTGGCCGATAATAAGTGACAAATTTATCAATTCTTTAAATGCATTTTTCTCAAAATTCCTTCAGCAGAATTTGATAAAACTTTGTCAGAATAATCAGTAACTAACGTTCAGTCTTATAGACTACCGAGCATTTTCTGACTCGTCTTAGAAAAGTTAGAGACGGTTTCTCCCCATCCCTTGCAAATGCCACTTTATTTATTTTTGGTTCGCGCTGCTGGCCGATAATAAGTGACAGATTTATCAATTCTTTAAATGCATTTTTCTCAAAATTCCTTCAGCAGAATTTGATAAAACTTTGTCAGAATAATCAGTAACTAACGCTTAATCTAATAGACTACCGTGCATTTTTTGACTCGTCTTAGAAAAGTTAGCGACGGTTTCTCCTCATCCCTTGCAAATGCCACTTTATTTATTTTTTTGGTTCGCGCTGCTGGCCGATAATAAGTGACAAATTAATCAATTCTTTAAATGCATTTTTCTCAAAATTCCTTCAGCAGAATTTGATAAAACTTTGTCAGAATAATCAGTAACTAACGCTCAGTCTTATAGACTACCGAGCATTTTCTGACTCGTCTTAGAAAAGTTAGCGACGGTTTCTCCCCATCCCTTGCAAATGCCACTTTATTCATTTTTTTGGTTCGCGCTGCTGGCCGATAATAAGTGACAAATTTATCAATTCTTTAAATGCATTTTTCTCAAAATTCCTTCAGCAGAATTTGATAAAACTTTGTCAGAATAATCAGTAACTAACGTTCAGTCTTATAGACTACCGAGCATTTTCTGACTCGTCTTAGAAAAGTTAGCGACGGTTTCTCCCCATCCCTTGCAAATGCCACTTTATTTATTTTTTTGGTTCGCCCTGCTGGCCGATAATAAGTGACAAATTTATCAATTCTTTAAATGCATTTTTCTCAAAATTCCTTCAGCAGAATTTGATAAAACTTTGTCAGAATAATCAGTAACTAACGCTTAATCTAATAGACTACCGTGCATTTTCTGACTCGTCTTAGAAAAGTTAGCGACGGTTTCTCTCTATCCCTTGCAAATGCCACTTTATTTATTTTTTTGGTTCGCGCTGCTTCTGGACGTTGACGCGTACAATGCGCAGTACGTTCAAGTGGTCCAAGCGACACCAGGACAAAGCCTGTTACGCGCGAACCCTATCAGACAGCATGCAAAAACGAAGTCGCGTGGACAACGGACGACAACTAAAATAATAATTAAGACTAACTACTAGATAGATAACTTAAAATAGTAGTTTTTAGAATAGTTATAGAGAACTCTGATCCGATTACAGAATAAAGGCGGTTGTGAGTCGGAACAGAGAACTCGAGAAGGTTCATGCAAAGAATAGTTAGAAGTACAGCGTGTTAAAGTTAAAGGGACATAATTTCGGGTTAGTCTACAAGGTACAGATAGATTGACCTGATTAAGTAAATTAGGACAATCTATTTGTCCATTTAGAAGCTTATGAATAAACAAAGTACCAAGCATTACTCTACGATTAAGTAAGGAGGGGAAGGTTAATTAGAAGAAGTCTTTTAGAATAAGAGGGCAAGTTAACATTTCGATCCCAGTTTAAACCACGAAGAGCAAAAATTAGAAACTGTTTTTGAACAGATTCAATTTTAACTTGGGGTGATCCATATTGTGGAGACCAAACACATGATCCATACTCCAAAATGGGGCGGACCAGTGAAATAAAAAGAGTTTTGGTTGTGTAAGGATCGTCAAACTCTTTCGACCATCGCTTAACGAAACCAAGACAACTCGTAGCTTTATTGACAGTGATATTAATATGACGAGTAAAATTTAATTTGTGGTCCATGAGTACACCCAAATCATTAATCTCGTTCAAACGTTCAAGTGGGGTATTATTGAGATAATATACCACTAATTGAAAAAAGAGGATCTATGAAATGACATGACGTTACATTTTGAAACATTAAGGTTTAATAAGTTAATTTCACACCAAGTTTGAAAGTTATTAAGATCGACTTGAAGCAGACGTGGAGAGCTTAAGTCTTTAAAACTAATACAAAGTTTAACATCATCAGCGTACATAAGCACGCGAGAGTGAGTTACAACTGACGGAAGGTCATTAATGAAAAGCGTAAAAAGCAGTGGTCCTAGATGGCTACCTTGTGGCACCCCCGAGGTCACATTGATGGTCTTCGAAAGATAAGTTTTAAATAAAACTTTTTGTGTACGGTTATTAAGATATTGAGAAATCCAATTAAGCAGAAGGCTTGGAATCCCAAGTTCGTTCAGCTTGAACAAAAGCAGTGTATGATTGACAGAATCAAAAGCCTTACTGAAGTCAGTGTAAATGACATCAGTTTGCAATGCATTCCTGAATCCCTCGATCGCTAAAGAAGTAAACTCTAAAAGGTTAGTGGTTGTAGATCTACGTTTCATAAACCCATGTTGAGAAGATGAAAGAATAGAACTACAGAAATGTTGCAGTTGAGAAGTTATAATTTTCTCAAATGCCTTAGGAATAGCGGACAATTTGGAAATACCCCTGTAATTAGAAGCTACGGATTTATTACCCTTTTTATGCAAAGGAATAATAAAAGATTCTTTCCAAATGGTTGGAAAAGAGGAAGTTTCAACGGACAAAGTAAATAACTTAAGAATCGGGGAAATCAAAGTCTCAGCGCAAAACCTAAGTACACAACCAGGTATCCCATCAGGTCCTGGTGAGTACACGGGCTTCACTAAAAAAAGCACGCTGAAAAGCGAATCTTCATCGATCACAGGATTAAAGACGCAATTAGACCTTTTCAACTGATAGGGATATGAAAAGTTAGCTCGATGATCTTTGGAGGAATAGGTCGTTTTGAAAAAATCAGCAAACATATCGGCAATGGCCTGATCATCGTTTGCTTTATTATTTCCAAAACATAAATAGGACGGGTGCACTGCCACCTTTCGTTTGGCGTTAACGAAGTTATAAAATTGCTTAGGATCACGGGAGAACTGAAGTTTACAACGCCTAATGTAATCCTTATAGCATAGTGTATTAAGCACTGAAAAATTCGATCGAGCAACAGCATAAAAGAGAGAAATCAGACGGTCGACCCGATTTTTTTAAACTTTCTATAATATCTAGACTTTACATTTTTCAAATTAGTTAACTCACGTGTAAACCATGGCGGTTTGTTAGACAATACATGGGTCACACGTGGAGCATAAGCATCAAAAAGTGAAAACATAATATTATAGAGCAATACGTA
>JAWNOQ010000081.1:0-18824 GCA_035045865.1 Drosophila austrosaltans
GAAATCCATTTCGAATTCGAAATCCATATTCGATATCGAAGTCTATATTCGATTTCGAAATCCATTTCGATATCGAAATCCATATCGATATTCGAAATCCATATCGAATTCGAAATCCATTTCGATATCGAAATCCATTTCGATATCGAAATCCATTTCGATATTCGAAATCCATATCGATATCGAAATCCATATCAATTGAAATCCATTTCGAATCGAGTCCATTTCGATATCGAAATCCATTTCGAATTCGAAATCCATTTCGATATCGAAATCCATTTCGATTTCGAAATCCATTTCGAAATCGAAATCCATTTCGATATCGAAATCCATATCGATATCCGAAATCCATATCGATATCGAAATCCATTTCGATTTCGAATCCATTTCGATATCGAAATCCATATCAATTCGAATCCATATCAATCGAAATCCATTTCGATATCGAAATCCATTTCGACATCGAAATCCATATCAATTTCGAAATCCATTTCGATATCGAAATCTGTATCGATATCGAAATCCATATCAGAAATCCATTTCGATATTGAAGTCCATATCGAATTCGAATCCAATTTCTATATCGAAATTCATTTCGATATCGAAATCCATTTCGAATTCGAAATCCATATCGAATTCGAAATCCATTTCGATATCGAATTGCATATCGAATTTCGAAATCCATTTCGATATCGAAATCCATTTCGATATCGAAATCCATTTCGAAATCGAAATCCATTTCGATATCGAAATCCATTTCGATATCGAAATCCATTTCGATATCGAAATCCATTTCGATATCGAAATCCATTTCGATTTCGAAATCCATATCGATTCGAAATCCATTTCGATATCGAAATCCATATCAATTTCGAAATCCATTTCGAATATCGAAATCCATATCGAATATCGAAATCCATTTCGATATCGAAATCCATTTCGATATCGAAATCCATTTCGATATCGAAATCCATTTCGATATTCGAATCCATATCGATTTCGAAATCCATTTCGATATCGAAATCCATTTCGATTTCGAAATCCATATCGATATCGAAATCCATTTCGATTTCGAAATCCATTTCGATTTCGAAATCCATTTCGATATCGAAATCCATATCGAATTCGAAATCCATTTCGAATATCGAAATCCATTTCGATATCGAAATCCATATCAATTCGAAATCCATTTCGATATCGAAATCCATATCGATATCGAAATCCATTTCGATATCGAAATCCATTTCGATATTCGAAATCCATATCGAATTCGAGATCCATTTCGATATCGAAATCCATATCGATATCGAAATCCATTTCGATATCGAAATCCATTTCGAATTCGAAATCCATTTCGATATCGAAATCCATTTCGAATTCGAAATCCATTTCGATATCGAAATCCATTTCGATATCGAAATCCATTTCGATATCGAAATCCATATCGAATTCGAAATCCATTTCGATATCGAAATCTCATTTCGATATCGAAATCCATATCGATATCGAAATCCATTTCGAATATCGAAATCCATTTCGATTTCGAAATCCATATTGAAATCGAAATCCATTTCGATATCGAAATCCATTTCGATTTCGAAATCCATATCGAATTCAATCCATTTCGATATCGAAATCCATTTCGAATATCGAAATCCATTTCGATATCGAAATCCATTTCGATATCGAAATCCATTTCGAATTCGAAATCCATTTCGATATCGAAATCCATTTCGATATTCGAAATCCATTTCGATATCGAAATCCATTTCGATTTCGAAATCCATTTCGATATCGAAATCCATTTCGAATTCGAAATCCATTTCGATATCGAAATCCATTTCGATTTCGAAATCCATATCGAAATCGATTTCGATATCGAAGACCTTATTTATTATCGAAATGGATTTCGAAATCGCAATGGATTTCTGTAATCGCAATGGATTTTAATATCGTAATGGATTTTCGATATTCTATATGGATTTCGATATCGAAACCTATCTTCGCATATCGAAATGGATTTCCTGAAATCGAAATTGGATTTCGAAATCGCAATGGATTTTGAAAGTATCGATATGGATTTCGATATGGTGTTTTATTTAGAATTCGAAATGGATTTCGATATCGAAATGAATTCTAGAATTCGACATGGATTTCGATATCGAAATGGATCTCGATATTCGTGATGGATTTCGAAATCGAATGGATTAAGAATTGGAATTGGTATTTCTGAAATTCGATATGGAATTGGATATCGAAATGGATTTCATATGGATTTGGAATGAGTTAGTTTTGATATCGAAATGGATTTCGAAATCGATATGGATTTTCTCGATATCGAAATGGATTTCGAAAGGGGGTCGTAATGGATTTAAAGGCATATCGAAATGGATTAAGTATATCGATATGGATCTTGATATTCGAAACCTATTTCGTATATCGAAATGGATTTCGAAATCGAAATGGATTTGAAATCGAATGGATTGATATCGATATGGATTTCGATATCGATATGGATTTCGAATTCGAAATGGATTGATATCGAAATAAATTGAAGTAGAGAATTCGATAGGAATTGATATCGAAATGGATTTCGATATTGGAAATGGATTCCGATTTCAAATGGATTTCTTCGAGATCGAAATGGATTTCGACATTGATATGGATTTCGAATGGATTTCGAATGGAATGGATTTCGAAATCGAATGGATTTCGATATCGAAATGGATTTCGAATTCGAGGGGGATTTGGATATCGATATGGATTTCGATATCGATATGGATTGAGAATTCGAAATGGATTTGGATAGTCGGAATACAATGGAATCGATATCGTAATGGATTTCGATATCGAATGGATTCCGATTTCAAATGGATTTTGAATGGAAATGGATTTCGAATTCGATATGGATTTCGAAATCAAAATGGATTTCGAATGAGAAATGGATTTCGATATCGAAATCGATTTCGAAATCGAAATGGATTTCGAAATCGAAATGGGATTTGATATCGAAATGGATTTCGTAATTCGATATGGGATTTCTGATATCGATATGGATTTCGATATCGTAATGGATTTCGCATATCGAAATTGATTTCGATATTCGAAATGGATTTCGAAATCGAAATGGATTTCGATATCGTAATGGATTTCGAAATCGACATGGATTTCGATATCGAAATGGATCTCGAGATTGATATGGATTTCGAAATCGCAATGGATTTTCGATATTCGAATTGTATTTATTGAAATTGATAGAATTCGATATCGAATGGGATTTCTATATGGATTTCGAAATCGAAATATCGATATTCGAAATGGATGATATGGATTTCGATATCGAATGGACTCGAATGAGAAATGGATTGAATGGATATCGAAATGGATTTCGATATTCGAAATGGATTTCGAAATCGAAATGGATTTGATTTCGAAATGGATTCGATATCGATATGGATTTCGATATCGAAATCCATATCGATATCGAAATCGATTTCGAATTCGAAATCGATTTCGATATCGATATGGATTTCGATATCGATATGGATTTCGAAATCGAAATCGGATATCGAATATCGAAATAAATTTCGTAATTCGAAATGGATTTCGATATCGAAATGGATTTCGATATCGAATGGATTCGATATCGAATTTCGAAATCGATATCGATTTCGATATCGAATGGATTTCGATCTCGAAATCGATTTCGAAATCCATTCGATTTCGAAATTGATTTCGAATTCGAAATCGATTTCGATATTCGATATCGATTTCGATCGAAATGCATTTCGATATCGAAATGCATTTCGACATCGATATGGATTTCGATTTCGATATCGATTTCGATTCGAAATGGATTTCGATATCGAAATAAATTTCGATTCGAATGCATTTATTCGAAATGGATTCGATATCGAATGGATTTCGATTCGAATGATTTCGTTCGAAAAATTTGATATCGAATGGTTTCGAATTCGAAATGATTTAAATGATATCTATTCGATATCAAAATGGATATCGATTTCGAAATCGTTGTCGATTCCATTCGAACGATATTCCATTCGATCTCGAAATCCATTCGATTCGATTCCATATGGATTTCGAAATCATATGATTTCGAATGCATTTCGATATCGAAATCCATTTCGATAATCGAATCCATTCAAATTCGAAATCCATTTCGATATCGCAATCCATATCGATATTCGAAATCCATTTCGATATAGAAATCCATTTCGATATCGATCCAATCCATTTCGATATAGAAATCCATTTCGATATCGAAATCCATATCGATTTCGAAATCCATTTCGATTTCGAAATCCATTTCGATATCGAAATCCATTCGAATTCGAAATCCATTTCATATTCGAAATCCATTTCAATATCGATTCCATGTCAATTCGAAATCAATTTCGATATTCGAATCCATTCGTTATCGAAATCCATATCGAATTGAAATCCATTTCGATTTCGAAATCCATTCGATTTCGAAATCCATTTCATATCGAAATCCATATCATTTCGAAATCCATTTCGATATCGAAATCTATTTCGTTCGAATAGAAATCTATTTAGATATCGAATCCATTTCGATATCGAAATCCATTTCGATATCGATTTCCATTTCGAATTCGAAATCCTATTTTCTTTATCGAAGTCCATTTCGATTTTCGAAATCCATTTCGAATTCGAAATCCATTTCGATATAGAAATCGCATTTCGAATTTGAAATCTATTTCGATATCAATCAATTTCGATTTCAATCGATTTGATATCGAATCCATTTCGATATCGAAATCCATTTCGATATCGAAATCCATTTCGATATCGAAATCTATTTCGATTCGATATCCATTTCGATATTCGAAATCTATTTCGAATCGGAATCCATTTCGATCTTCGAAATCCATTTCGAAATCGAAATCCATTCGATATCGAAATCCATATCGATATCGAAATCCATATCGAATTCGAAATCCATTCCGATATCGAAATCCATATCGATATCGAAATCCATTTCGATATCGAATTCCATATCGAATTCGAAATCCATTCGAATTCGAATCCATTTCAATTTCAAAATCCATTTCAATTCGAAATCCATTTCGAATTCGATATCGATTTCGATATCGATATCGCTTTTCGATTCGAATTCCTATTGATTTCGAAATCCATTTCGAATTCGAAATCCATTTCGAATTCGAAATCAATTTCGATATCGAAATCGCATTTCGATTTCGAAATCTATTTCGATTCGAAATCCATATCAATTCGAAATCCATTTGATATCGAAATCCATTTCGAATTCGAAATCCATTCGATATCGAAATCCTTCAATCGAAATAGATTTCGAAATCCATATCGATTTGGAATCCATATCGAGATCGAATATCCATTTCGATATCGAAATCCATATCGATTTCGAAATCCATTTCGATATCGAAATCCATTTCGAATTCGAATTTCCTATCATTCGATATCAAATCCATTTCATTCGAAATCCATTTCGATTCAAATCCATTTCAAATTCAAAATCCATCGATATCGAAATCCATTCATATTCAAAATCTATTCGAAACGAAATCCATTCGATTCGAAATCATCGAATATCGAAATCCATTTCGATTTCGAAGTCCATATCGAAATCCATTTCGATATCGAATTCCATATCATTTCGAAATCCATTTCGAATTCGAAATCCATTTCGATATTCGATAATCCATTTCGAATTCGAAATCCATTTCGATATCGAAATCCATATCGAATTCGAAATCCATTTCGATATCGAAATCCATTTCGATATCCGAAATCCATATCGATTATCGAAATCCATATCGATATCGAAATCCATATCGATTTCGAAATCCATTTCGATTTCGAAATCCATTTCGATTTCGAAATCCATTTCGATATCGAAATCCATTTCGATATTCGAAATCCATTTCGATATCGAAATCCATTTCGATTTCAAAATCCATTTCGATATCGAATCCATTTCGTTATATCGAAATCCATTTCGATATCGAATTCCATATCGATTTCGAAATCCATTTCGATTTCGAAATCCATTTCGATTTCGAAATCCATATCAATTCGAAATCCATTTCGATTTCAAAATCCATTTCGAATATCGAAATCCATTTCGACTATCGAAATCCATTTCGATATCGAAATCCATATCGATTTTCGAAATCCATTTCGATATCGAAATCCATATCGAATTCGAAATCCATTTCGATATCGAAATCCATTTCGATATCGAAATCCATATCGAATTCGAAATCCATTTCGATTTCGAAATCCATTTCGATTTCGAAATCCATTTCGATATCGAAATCCATTTCGATTTCGAAATCCATTTCGATTTCGAAATCCATATCGATTTCGAAATCCATTTCGATATCGAAAATCCATATCAATTTCGAAATCCATTTCGATATCGAAATCCATTTCGATTTCGAAATCCATATAGAAATCCATTTCGATATCGAATTCCATATCATTTCGAAATCCATTTCGATTTCGAATCCATTTCGATATCGAAATCCATTTCGATTTCGAAATCCATTTCGATTTCGAAATCCATTTCGATTTCGAAAATCCATATCGAATTCGAAATCCATTTCGATATCGAAATCCATTTCGATTTTCGAAATCCATTTCGAATTCGAAATCCATTTCAATATCGAAATCCATATCGATTTCGAAATCCATATCGATATCGAAATCCATTTCGATTTCGAAATCCATATCGAAATCCATTTCGATATCGAATTCCATATCAATTTCGAAATCCATTTCGAAATCGAAATCCATTTCGATATCGAAATCCATATCGATATCGAAATCCATATCGAATTCGAAATCCATTTCGATATCGAAATCCATTTCAATTTCGAAATCCATTTCGAATATCGAAATCCATTTCGAATTCGAAATCCATTTCGATATCGAAATCCATTTCGATTTCGAAATCCATATCGATTTCGAAATCCATTTCGATATTCGAAATCCATTTCGATATCGAAATCCATTTCGATATCGAAATCCATTTCGATATTCGAAATCCATATCGATATCGAAATCCATATCGATTTCGAAATCCATTCGAATTCGAAATCCATTTCGATATCGAAATCCATTTCGATTTCGAAATCCATATCGAATTCGAAATCCATTTCGATATCGAAATCCATTTCGACATTCGAAATCCATTTCGATATCGAAATCCATTTCGATATCGAAATCCATTTCGATATTCGAAATCCATTTCGATATCGAAATCCATTTCGATTCGAAATCCATTTCGATATCGAAATCCATTTCGATATCGAAATCCATATCGATATCGATCATTCGATATCGAAATCCATTTCGATATTCGAAATCCATTTCGAATTCGAAATCCATTTCGATATCGAAATCCATTTCGATTCGAAATCCATTGATTCGAAATCCATTTCGATATCGAAATCCATTTCGATTTCGAAATCCATTTCGAAATCGAAATCCATTTCGATATCGAAATCCATTTCGATTTCGAAATCCATTTCGATTTCGAAATCCATTTCGATATCGAAATCCATTTCGATATCGAAATCCATTTCGATATCGAAATCCATTTCGATTTCGAAATCCATATCGAATTCGAAATCCATTTCGATATCGAAATCCATTTCGATATCGAAATCCATTTCGATTTCGAAATCCATTTCGATATCGAAATCCATATCGATTTCGAAATCCATTTCGATATCGAAATCCATTTCGAATTCGAAATCCATTCGATATCGAAATCCATTTCGATATCGAAATCCATATCGATTTCGAAATCCATTTCGATATCGAAATCCATTTCGATTTCGAAATCCATTCGATTTCGAAATCCATTTCGATATCGAAATCCATTTCGATATCGAAATCCATTTCAATTTCGAAATCCATTTGAATCGAAATCCATTTCGATATCGAAATCCATATCGATATTCGAAATCCATTTCGATTTCGAAATCCATTTCGATATCGAAATCCATATCGATATCGAAATCCATTTCGAATTCGAAATCCATTTCGATATCGAAATCCATTTCGATATTCGAAATCCATTTCGATATCGAAATCCATATTCGATATCGAAATCCATATCGATATCGAAATCCATTTCGATTTCGAAATCCATTTCGATATCGAAATCCATTTCAATTTCGAAATCCATATCGATATTCGAAATCCATTTCGATTTCGAAATCCATATCGAATTCGAAATCCATTTCGATATCGAAATCCATTTCGATTTCGAAATCCATTTCGATATCGAAATCCATTTCGATATTCGAAATCCATTTCGATTTCGAAATCCATTTCGATATTCGAAATCCATTTCGATTATCGAAATCCATATCGATATCGAAATCCATATCGATATCGAAATCCATATCGAATTTCGAAATCCATTTCGAATTCGAAATCCATTTCGATATTCGAAATCCATTTCGATATTCGAAATCCATTTCGATATCGAAATCCATTTCGATATCGAAATCCATTTCGATATCGAAATCCATTTCGATATTCGAAATCCATTTCGATATTCGAAATCCATTTCGATATCGAAATCCATTTCGAAATCGAAATCCATTTCGATTTCGAAATCCATATCGAATTCGAAATCCATTTCGATATCGAAATCCATTTCGATTTCGAAATCCATTTCGATATCGAAATCCATATCGATATTCGAAATCCATTTCGATATTCGAAATCCATTTCGATTTCGAAATCCATTTCGAATATCGAAATCCATTTCGATTTCGAAATCCATTTCGATATCGAAATCCATTTCGATATCGAAATCCATTTCGATATCGAAATCCATATCGATTTCGAAATCCATTTCGATATCGAAATCCATTTCGATATTCGAAATCCATTTCGATATCGAAGTCCATATCGATATCGAAATCCATATCGAATTCGAAATCCATTTCGATATCGAAATCCATTTCGATTTCGAAATCCATTTCGATTTCGAAATCCATTTCGATATCGAAATCCATATCGATTTCGAAATCCATTTCGATTTCGAAATCCATTTCGAATTCGAAATCCATTTCGATATCGAAATCCATTTCGATATCGAAATCCATATCGATTTCGAAATCCATTTCGATATTCGAAATCCATTTCGAATTCGAAATCCATATCGATATCGAAATCCATATCGATATCGAAATCCATATCGATATCGAAATCCATATCGATTTCGAAATCCATTTCGATTTCGAAATCCATTTCGATTTCGAAATCCATTTCGATATCGAAATCCATTTCGATTTCGAAATCCATTTCGATTTCGAAATCCATTTCGATATCGAAATCCATATCGATATCGAAATCCATTTCAATTTCGAAATCCATTTCGATTTCGAAATCCATTCGATATCGAAATCCATTTCGATATCGAAATCCATTTCGATTTCGAAATCCATTTCGATATCGAAATCCATTTCGATTTCGAAATCCATATCGATATTCGAAATCCATTTCAATATCGAAATCCATATCGAATTCGAAATCCATTTCGATTTCGAAATCCATTTCGAATTCGAAATCCATTTCGATATCGAAATCCATATCGATATCGAAATCCATTTCGATTTCGAAATCCATTTCGATATCGAAATCCATTTCGATATCGAAATCCATTTCGATATCGAAATCCATATCGATATTCGAAATCCATTTCGATATCGAAATCCATTTCGATATTCGAAATCCATTTCGATATTCGAAATCCATTTCAATTTCGAAATCCATTTCGATTTCGAAATCCATTTCGAATTCGAAATCCATTTCGATATCGAAATCCATATCGATATTCGAAATCCATTTCGATATCGAAATCCATATCGATTTCGAAATCCATTTCGATATCGAAATCCATTTCGATTTCGAAATCCATATCGAAATCCATTTCGATATCGAATTCCATATCGATTTCGAAATCCATTTCGAATATCGAAATCCATTTCGATTTCGAAATCCATTTCGAATATCGAAATCCATATCGAATATCGAAATCCATTTCGATATCGAAATCCATTTCGATTTCGAAATCCATTTCGATTTCGAAATCCATTTCGATTTCGAAATCCATTTCGATATCGAAATCCATTTCGATATCGAAATCCATTTCGATATCGAAATCCATTTCGAATTCGAAATCCATTTCGATATCGAAATCCATTTCGATTTCGAAATCCATTTCGATATCGAAATCCATTTCGATTTCGAAATCCATATCGAAATCCATTTCGATATCGAATTCCATATCAATTTCGAAATCCATATTCGAATTCGAAATCCATTTCGATTTCGAAATCCATTTCGAAATCGAATCCATTTCGATATCGAAATCCATTTCGATATCGAAATCCATATCGAATTCGAAATCCATTTCGATATCGAAATCCATTTCGATATTCGAAATCCATATCGATATCGAAATCCATATCGATATCGAAATCCATATCGATTTCGAAATCCATTTCGATATTCGAAATCCATTTCGATTTCGAAATCCATTTCGATTTCGAAATCCATTTCGATTTCGAAATCCATTTCGATATCGAAATCCATTTCGATTTCGAAATCCAATTCGATTTCGAAATCCATATCGAATTCGAAATCCATTTCGATTTCGAAATCCATATCGATTTCGAAATCCATTTCGATATCGAAACCCATTTCGATATCGAAATCCATTTCGATATCGAAATCCATTTCGAATTCGAAATCCATATTCGATATCGAAATCCATTTCGATATTCGAAATCCATTTCGATATCGAAATCCATTTCGAATTCGAAATCCATATCGATATCGAAATCCATATCGAATTCGAAATCCATTTCGATATCGAAATCCATTTCGATTTCGAAATCCATATCGATATCGAAATCCATTTCGATTTCGAAATCCATTTCGATATCGAAATCCATTTCGATATCGAAATCCATTTCGATATCGAAATCCATTTCGATTTCGAAATCCATTTCGATATCGAAATCCATTTCGATTTCGAAATCCATTTCGATATCGAAATCCATTTCGATTTCGAAATCCATATCGAAATCCATTTCGATATCGAATTCCATATCATTTTCGTAATCCATTTCGAATTCGAAATCCATTTCGATTTCGAAATCCATTTTGAAATCGGAATCCATTTCGATATCGAAATCCATTTCGATATAGAATTCCATATCGAATTCTAAATTTATTTCGATATCGAAATCCATTTCGAATTCGAAATCCATATCGATATCGAAATCCATATCGATATCGAAATCCATATCGAATTCGAAATCCATTTCGATTTCGAAATCCATTTCGATTTCGAAATCCATTTCGATTTCGAAATCCATTTCGATATCGAAATCCATTTCGATTTCGAAATCCATTTCGATATCGAAATCCATTTCGATTTCGAAATCCATATCGAAATCCATTTCGATATCGAATTCCATATCAATTTCGAAATCCATTTCGAATTCGAAATCCATTTCGATTTCGAAATCCATTTCGATATCGAAATCCATTTCGATTTCGAAATCCATATCGAATTCGAAATCCATTTCGATATCGAAATCCATTTCGAATTCGAAATCCATTTCGATATCGAAATCCATATCGATATCGAAATCCATATCGAATTCGAAATCCATTTCGATTTCGAAATCCATTTCGATTTCGAAATCCATTTCGATATCGAAATCCATTTCGATTTCGAAATCCATTTCGATATCGAAATCCATATCGATTTCGAAATCCATTTCGATATCGAAACCCATTTCGATTTCGAAATCCATATAGAAATCCATTTCGATATCGAAATCCATATCGATTTCGAAATCCAATTCGAATTCGAAATCCATTTCGATTTCGAAATCCATATCGAATTCGAGATCCATTTCGATATCGAAATCCATATCGATTTCGAAATCCATTTCGATATCGAAACCCATTTCGATTTCGAAATCCATTTCGATATCGAAATCCATTTCGATATCGAAATCCATTTCGATATCGAAATCCATTTCGATTTCGAAATCCATTTCGATATCGAAATCCATATCGATTTCGAAATCCATTTCGATATCGAAACCTATTTCGATTTCGAAATCCATATAGAAATCCATTTCGATATCGAATTCCATATCAATTCGAAATCCAATTCGAATTCGAAATCCATTTCGATATCGAAATCCATTCCGATTTCGAAATCCATATCGAATTCGAGATCCATATCGATATCGAAATCCATATCGAATTCGAAATCCATTTCGATATCGAAATCCATTTCGATTTCGAAATCCATATCGAATTCGAAATCCATTTCGATATCGAAATCCATATCGATTTCGAAATCCATTTCGATATCGAAACCCATTTCGATTTCGAAATCCATATAGAAATCCATTTTGATATCGAATTCCATATCAATTTCGAAATCCATTTCGAATTCGAAATCCATTTCGATATCGAAATCCATATCGATATCGAAATCTATATCGAATTCGAAATCCATTTCGATATCGAAATCCATATCATTTTCGAAATCCATTTCGAATTCGAAATCCATTTCGAATTCAAAATCCATTTCGATATCGAAATCCATTTCGATTTCGAAATCCATATCGAATTCGAAATCCATTTCGATTTCGAAATCCATTTCGAATTCGAAATCCATTTCGATATCGAAACCCATTTCGATTTCGAAATCCATATAGAAATCCATTTCGATATCGAATTCCATATCAATTTCGAAATCCAATTCGAATTCGAAATCCATTTCGATATCGAAATCCATTTCGATTTCGAAATCCATATCGAATTCGAGATCCATATCGATATCGAAATCCATATCGAATTCGAAATCCATTTCGATATCGAAATCCATTTCGATTTCGAAATCCATATCGAATTCGAAATCCATTACGATTTCGAAATTCATTTCGAATTCGAAATCCATTTCGATATCGAAACCCATTTCGATTTCGAAATCCATATAGAAATCCATTTCGATATCGAATTCCATATCAATTTCGAAATCCAATTCGAATTCGAAATCCATTTCGATATCGAAATCCATTTCGATTTCGAAATCCATATCGAATTCGAGATCCATATCGATATCGAAATCCATATCGATATCGAAATCCATATCGAATTCGAAATCCATTTCGATATCGAAATCCATATCATTTTCGAAATCCATTTCGAATTCGAAATCCATTTCGATTTCGAAATCCATATCGAATTCGAAATCCATTTCGATTTCGAAATCCATTTCGAAATCGAAATCCATTTCGATATCGAAATCCATTTCGATATCGAATTCCATATCGAATTCTAAATTTATTTCGATATCGAAATCCATTTCGAATTCGAAATCCATATCGATATCGAAATCCATATCGATATCGAAATCCATATCGAATTCGAAATCCATATCGATATTCGAAATCCATTTCGATTTCGAAATCCATTTCGATTTCGAAATCCATTTCGATATCGAAATCCATTTCGATTTCGAAATCCATATCGAATTCGAAATCCATTTCGATTTCGAAATCCATTTTGAAATCGAAATCCATTTCGATATCGAAATCCATTTCGATATCGAATTCCATATCGAATTCTAAATTTATTTCGATATCGAAATCCATTTCGAATTCGAAATCCATATCGATATCGAAATCCATATCGATATCGAAATCCATTTCGATATCGAAATCCATATCGATTTCGAAATCCATTTCGATTTCGAAATCCATTTCGATTTCGAAATCCATTTCGATATCGAAATCCATTTCGATTTCGAAATCCATTTCGATATCGAAATCCATATCGATATTCGAAATCCATTTCGATATCGAAATCCATTTCGATTTCGAAATCCATATCGATATCGAAATCCATTTCGATATCGAAATCCATATCAATTTCGAAATCCATTTCGAATTCGAAATCCATTTCGATTTCGAAATCCATATCGAATTCGAGATCCATTTCGATATCGAAATCCATATCGATTTCGAAATCCATTTCGATATCGAAATCCATTTCGATTTCGAAATCCATTTCGATATCGAAATCCATTTCGATATCGAAATCCATTTCGATATCGAAATCCATTTCGATATCGAAATCCATATGATTCGAACATTTCGAATTGAAATCCATTTCGATTTCGAAATCCATTTCGATATCGAAATCCATTTCGATTTCGAAATCCATTTCGATATCGAAATCCATATCGATTTCGAAATCCATTTCGATATCGAAATCCATTTCGATTTCGAAATCCATATAGAAATCCATTTCGATATCGAATTCCATATCAATTTCGAAATACAATTCGAATTCGAAATCCATTTCGATTTCGAAATCCATATCGAATTCGAGATCCATTTCGATATCGAAATCCATATCGATTTCGAAATCCATTTCGATTTCGAAATCCATTTCGATATCGAAATCCATTTCGATATCGAAATCCATATCGATATCGAAATCCATTTCGATTTCGAAATCCATTTCGATATCGAAATCCATATCGATTTCGAAATCCATTTCGATATCGAAACCTATTTCGATTTCGAAATCCATATAGAAATCCATTTCGATATCGAATTCCATATCAATTCGAAATCCAATTCGAATTCGAAATCCATTTCGATATCGAAATCCATTCCGATTTCGAAATCCATATCGAATTCGAGATCCATATCGATATCGAAATCCATATCGAATTCGAAATCCATTTCGATATCGAAATCCATTTCGATTTCGAAATCCATATCGAATTCGAAATCCATTTCGATATCGAAATCCATATCGATTTCGAAATCCATTTCGATATCGAAACCCATTTCGATTTCGAAATCCATATAGAAATCCATTTTGATATCGAATTCCATATCAATTTCGAAATCCATTTCGAATTCGAAATCCATTTCGATATCGAAATCCATTTCGATTTCGAAATCCATATCGAAATCCATTTCGATATCGAATTCCATATTATTTTCGAAATCCATTTCGAATTCGAAATCCATTTCGATATCGAAATCCATTTCGATTTCGAAATCCATATCGATATTCGAGATCCATATCGATATCGAAATCCATATCGAATTCGAAATCCATTTCGATATCGAAATCCATTTCGATTTCGAAATCCATATCGAATTCGAAATCCATTATCGATTTCGAAATCCATTTCGAATTCGAAATCCATTTCGATATCGAAATCCATTTCGATTTCGAAATCCATATAGAAATCCATTTCGATATCGAATTCCATATCAGATTTCGAAATCCATTTCGAATTCGAAATCCATTTCGATATCGAAATCCATTTCGATTTCGAAATCCATATCGAATTCGAGATCCATATCGATATCGAAATCCATATCGATATCGAAATCCATATCGAATTCGAAATCCATTTCGATATCGAAATCCATATCGTTTTCGAAATCCATTTCGATTTCGAAATCCATTTCGATATCGAAATCCATATCGAATTCGAAATCCATTTCGATTTCGAAATCCATTTCGAAATCGAAATCCATTTCGATATCGAAATCCATTTCGATATAGAATTCCATATCGAATTCTAAATCCATTTCGATATCGAAATCCATTTCGAATGTCGAATCCATATCGATATCGAAATCCATATCGATATCGAAATCCATATCGAATTCGAAATCCATTTCGATATCGAAATCCATTTCGATTTCGAATCCATTCCGATATCGAAATCCATTTCGATTTCGAAATCCATTTCGAATTCGAAATCCATTTCGATTTCGAAATCCATTTCGAAATCGGAATCCATTTCGATATCGAAATCCATTTCGATATCGAAATCCATATCGAATTCTAAATCTATTTCGATATCGAAATCCATTTCGAATTCGAAATCCATATCGATATCGAAATCCATATCGATATCGAAATCCATTTCGATTTCGAAATCCATTTTGAAATCGGAATCCATTTCGATATAGAAATCCATATCGAATTCGAAATCCATTTCGATATCGAAATCCATTTCGATTTCGAAATCCATTTCGATTTCGAAATCCATTTCGATATCGAAATCCATATCGATTTCGAAATCCATTTCGATATCGAAATCCATTTCGATTTCGAAATCCATTTCGATATCGAAATCCATTTCGAAATCGAAATCCATATCGATATCGAAATCCATATCGAATTCGAAATCCATTTCGATATCGAAATCCATTTCGATTTCGAAATCCATATCGATTTCGAAATCCATTTCGATATCGAAATCCATATCGAATTCGAAATCCATTTCGATATCGAAATCCATTTCGATTTCGAAATCCATTTCGATATCGAAATCCATTTCGATTTCGAAATCCATTTCGATATCGAAATCCATTTCGATTTCGAAATCCATATCGAAATCCATTCGATTTGAATCCATATCGAAATCCATTTCGATATCGAAATCCATATCGATTTTCGAAATCCATTTCGAATTCGAAATCCATTTCGATTTCGAAATCCATTTCGACATCGAAATCCATTTCGATATCGAAATCCATTTCGATATCGAAATCCATATCGAATTCTAAATTTATTTCGATATCGAAATCCATTTCGAATTCGAAATCCATATCGATATCGAAATCCATATCGATATCGAAATCCATATCGAATTCGAAATCCATTTCGATATCGAAATCCATTTCGATTTCGAAATCCATTTCGATTTCGAAATCCATTTCGATATCGAAATCCATTTCGATTTCGAAATCCATTTCGATATCGAAATCCATTTCGATTTCGAAATCCATATCGAATTCGAAATCCATTTCGATATCGAAATCCATTTCGATTTCGAAATCCATTTCGATATCGAAATCCATTTCGATTTCGAAATCCATTTCGATATCGAAATCCATTTCGAATTCGAAATCCATATCGATATCGAAATCCATATCGAATTCGAAATCCATTTCGATATCGAAATCCATTTCGATATCGAAATCCATATCGATTTCGAAATCCATTTCGATATCGAAACCCATTTCGATTTCGAAATCCATATAGAAATCCATTTTGATATCGAATTCCATATCAATTTCGAAATCCATTTCGAATTCGAAATCCATTTCGATATCGAAATCCATTTCGATATCGAAATCCATATCGATTTCGAAATCCATTTCGATATCGAAATCCATATCATTTACGAAATCCATTTCGAATTCGAAATCAATTTCGAAATCGGAATAAATTTCGATATCGAAATCCATTTCGATATCGAATTCCATATCGAATTCGAAATCCATTTCGAATTCGAAATCATTTCGATATCGAAATCCATTTCGATATCGAATCCATTTCGATATCGAAATCTATTTCGACATCGAAATCCATTTCGACATCGAAATCCATTTCGACATCGAAATCCATTTCGATATCGAAATCCATTTCGATTTCGAAATCCATTTCGATATCGAAATCCATTTCGATTTCGAAATCCATATCGATATCGAATTCCATATCGAATTCGAAATCCATTTCGAATTCGAAATCCATTTCGATATCGAAATCCATATCGATATCGAAATCCATCTCAATATCGGAATCTATTTCGATCATATCGATTTCGAAATCCATATCGAATTCGAAATCCATTTCGATATCGAAATCCATTTCGATTTCGAAATCCATATCGAAATCCATTTCGATATCGAAATCCATATCGATTTCGAAATCCATTTCGATATCGAATCCATTTCGAATTCGAAATCCATTTCGATTTCGAAATCCATTTTGATATCGAAATCCATATCGATTTCGAAATCCATTTCGATATTCGAAATCCATTTCGATATCGAAATCCATATCGATATTCGAAATCCATATCGATATCGAAATCCATATTCGATTTCGAAATCCATTTCGATATCGAAATCCATTTCGAATTCGAAATCCATTTCGAATTCGAAATCCATTTCGATATCGAAATCCATTTCGATATCGAAATCCATATCGATATTCGAATCCATTTCGATATTCGAAATCCATTTCGAATTCGAAATCCATTTCGATATCGAAATCCATTTCGAATTCGAAATCCATTTCGATATCGAAATCCATTTCGAATTCGAAATCCATTTCGATATCGAAATCCATTTCGATTTCGAAATCCATTTCGATATCGAAATCCATTTCGATTTCGAAATCCATATTCGAAATCCATTTCGATATCGAAATCCATATCAATTTCGAAATCCATTTCGAATTCGAAATCCATTTCGAATATCGAAATCCATTTCGATATCGAAATCCATATCGAAATCGAAATCCATTTCGATATCGAAATCCATTTCGATATTCGAAATCCATATCGAATTCGAAATCCATTTCGATATTCGAAATCCATTTCGATTTCGATAATCCATTTCGATTTCGAAATCCATATCGATATTCGAAATCCATATCGAATTCGAAATCCATTTCGATATCGAAATCCATTTCGATATTCGAAATCCATTTCGATATCGAAATCCAATTTCGATTTCGAAATCCATTTCGATATCGAAATCCATTTCGAATTCGAAATCCATTTCGATATCGAAATCCATTTCGATTTCGAAATCCATTTCGATATCGAAATCCATTTCGATATTCGAAATCCATATCGATATCGAAATCCATTTCGAATTCGAAATCCATTTCGATATCGAAATCCATTTCGATTT
>JAWNOQ010000082.1:0-94611 GCA_035045865.1 Drosophila austrosaltans
TCGAATTCGAAATCCATTTCGATTTCGAAATCCATTTCGATATCGAAATCCATTTCGATTTCGAAATCCAGTATAGAAATCCATATCGATATCGAACTCCATATCAATTTCGAAATCCAATTCGAATTCGAAATCCATATCGAAATCCATATCGAATTCAAAATCCATATCGATATCGAAATCCATATAGAAATCCATTTTGACATCGAATTGCATATCAATCTCGAAATCCATAGCGAATTGAAATCCATTTCGATATCGAATTGCATATCGAATTCGAAATCCATTTCGATTTCGAAATCCATATCGAATTTCGAAATCCATTTCGATTTCGAAATCCATTTCGAATTCGAAATCCATTCGAATTCAAAATTAATTTCGAAATTTCGATATCGAAATCCATATAGAAATCCATTTTGATATCGAATTCCATATCAATTTCGAAATCCATTTCGATATCGAAATCCATATCGAATTCGAAATCCATTTCGATATCGAAATCCATATCAATTTCGAAGTCCATATCGAATTCGAAATCCATATCGAATTCGAAATTAATTTCGAAATCGAAATCCATTTCGATTTCGAAATTCATATCGAAATCCATTTCAATTTCGGAATCCATTTCGATATCGAAATCCATTTCGAATTCGAAATCCATTTCGATTTCGAAATCCATATCGAATTCGAAATCCATATCGATTTCGAAATCCATTTCGATATCGAAATCCATATCGATTTCGAAATCCATTTCGATATCGAAATCCATATCAATTTCGAAATCCATTTCGAATTCGAAATCCATATCGATATCGAAATCCATATCGAATTCGAAATCCATTTCGATATCGAAATCCATTTCGATTTCGAAATCCATATAGAAATCCATTTTGATATCGAATTCCATTTCAATTTCGAAATCCATATCGAATTCGAAATCCATTTCGATTTCGAAATCCATTTCGATATCGAAATCCATTTCGATTTCGAAATCCATATAGAAATCCATTTCGATATCGAACTCCATATCAATTTCGAAATCCATTTCGAATTCGAAATCCATATCGAAATCCATATCGAATTCGAAATCCATTTCGATATCGAAATCCATATAGAAATCCATTTTGATATCGAACTCCATATCAATTTCGAAATCCATTTCGAACTCGAAATCCATTTCGATATCGAAATCCATATCGATATCGAATCCATTTCGATATCGAAATCCATTTCGATATCGAATTCCATATCGAATTCGAAATCCATTTCGATATCGAAATCCATATCATTTTCGAAATCCATTTCGAATTCGAAATCCATTTCGAATTCGAAATCCATTTCGAATTCGAAATCCATTTCGATATCGAAATCCATTTCGATTTCGAAATTCATATCGAAATCCATTTCGATTTCGAAATTCATATAGAAATCCATTTCGATTTCGAAATCCATTTCAATTTCGAAATCCATATCGATATCGAAATCCATTTCGAAAACGGAATCCATTTCGATATCGAAATCCATATCGAATTCGAAATCCATTTCGATATCGAAATCCATATCATTTTCGAAATCCATATCGAATTCGAAATCCATTTCGAATTCAAAATCCATTTCGATATCGAAATCCATTTCGATTTCGAAAATCATATCGAAATCCATTTCGATTTCGAAATCCATTTCGATATCGAAATCCATTTCGATTTCGAAATCCATTTCGATATCGAAATCCATTTCGATATCGAAATCCATTTCGATTTCGAAATCCATTTCGATTTCGAAATCCATATCGATTTCGAAATCCATTTCGATTTCGAAATCCATTTCGATATCGAAATCCATTTCGATTTCGAAATCCATTTCGATATCGAAATCCATTTCGATTTCGAAGTCCATATCGAATTCGAAATCCATTTCGATTTCGAATCCAATTCGAAATCGAAATCCATTTCGAAATCGGAATCCATTTCGATATCGAAGTCCATTTCGAAATTGAAATCCATTTCGATTTCGAAATCCATTTCGAAATCGGAATCCATATCGATATCGAAATCCATTTCGAAATCGAATCCATTTCGATATCGAAATCCATATCGATTTCGAAATCCATTTCGAAATCGAAATCCATTTCGATATCGAAATCCATATCGAATTCGAAATCCATTTCAATATCGAAATCCATATCGATTTTCGAAATCCATTTCGAATTCGAAATCCATTTCGATTTCGAAATCCATTTCGAATTCGAAATCCATTTCGATATCGAAATCCATTTCGATTTCGAAATTCATATCGAAATCCATTTCGATTTCGAAATTCATTTGAATCGAAATCCATTTCGATTTCGAAATCCATTTCGATATCGAAATCCATTTCGATTTCGAAATCCATTTCGATTTCGAAATCCATTTCGATTTCGAAATCCATATCGATTTCGAAATCCATTTCGATATCGAAATCCATTTCGATTTCGAAGTCCATATCGAATTCGAAATCCATTTCGATTTCGAAATCCATTTGAAATCAGAAATCCATTTCGAAATCGAATCCATTTCGATATCGAAATCCATTTCGAAATTGAAATCCATTTCGATATCGAAATCCATTTCGAAATCGGAATCCATTTCGATATCGAAATCCATTTCGATATCGGAATCCATTTCGATATCGAAATCCATTTCGATATCGAATTCCATATCCATTTCGAATTCGAAATCCATATCGAATTCGAAATCCATTTCAATATCGAAATCCATTTCGATTTCGAAATCCATAAAGAAATCCATTTCGATATCGAATTCCATATCAATTTCGAAATCCATTTCGAATTCGAAATCCATTTCGATATCGAAATCCACTTCGATATTGAAATCCATTTCGATTTCGAAATTCATTTCGAAATCGAAATCCATTTCGATATCGAAATCCATTTCGAAATCGAAATCCATATCGATATCGAAATCCATTTCGAAATCGGAATCCATTTCGATTTCGAAATCCATATCGAAATCGAAATCCATTTCGATATCGAAATCCATTTCGAAATCGGAATCCATTTCGATATCGAAATCCATTTCGAAATCGAAATCCATTTCGATATCGAAATCCATTTCGAAATCGGAATCCATTTCGATATCGAAATGGATTTCCATTTCCATTTCGATATCGAAATCCATTTCGATTTCGAAATTCATATCGAAATCCATTTCGATTTCGAAATCCAATTCGATATCGAAATCCATTTCGATTTCGAAATCCATTTCGATATCGAAATCCATTTCGATTTCGAAATCCATATCGAATTCGAAATCCATTTCGATTTCGAAATCCATTTCGATATCGAAATCCATTTCGATATCGAAATCCATATCGATTTCGAAATCCATTTCGATATCGAAATCCATTTCGATTTCGAAATCCATATAGAAATCCATTTCGATATCGAATTCCATATCAATTTCGAAATCCATTTCGAATTCCATGAATCCATATCGATATCGAAATCCATATCGAATTCGAAATCCATTTCGATATCGAAATCCATTTCGATTTCGAAATCCATATCGAATTCGAAATCCATTTCGATTTCGAAATCCAATTTCGAATCGAAATCCATTTCGATATCGAAATCCATATCGAATATCGAAATCCATTTCGATATCGAAATCCATTTCAAAATCGAAATCCATTTCGATATCGAAATCCATTTCGAAATCGAAATCCATTTCGATGTCGAAATCCATTTCGAAATCGGAATCCATTTAGAAATCGAAATCCATTTCGATATCGAATTCCATATCAATTTCGAATTTGAAATCCATATCGAATTCGAAATCCATATCGATATCGAAATCCATTTCGATTTCGAAATCCATATAGAAATCCATTTCGATATCGAAATCCATATCAATTTCGAAATCCATTTCGATATCGAAATCCATTTCGATTTCGAAATCCATTTCGATTTCGAAATCCATTTCGATATCGAAATCCATTTCGATTTCGAAATCCATTTCGATATCGGAATCCATTTCGATATCGAAATCCATTTCAAAATCGAAATCCATTTCGATATCGAAATCCATTTCGAAATCGAAATCCATATAGATATCGAAATCCATTTCGATATCGAATTCCATATCCATTTCGAATTCGAAATCCATATCGAATTCGAAATCCATTTCGATATCGAAATCCATTTCGATTTCGAAATCCATAGAAATCCATTTCGATATCGAAATCCATATCAATTTCGAAATCCATTTCGATATCGAAATCCATTTCGATTTCGAAATCCATATCGATTTCGAAGTCCATTTCGATTTCGAAATCCATTTCGATTTCGAAATCCATATATCGAAATCCATTTCGATATCGAACTCCATATCAATTTCGAAATCCATTTCGAATTCGAAATCCATATCGATATCGAAATCCACATCGAATTCGAAATCCATTTCGATATCGAAATCCATTTCGAAATCGAAATCCATTTCGATATCGAAATCCATATCGAATTCGAAATCCATTTCGATATCGAAATCCATATCGATTTCGAAATCCATTTCGATATCGAAATCCATGTCATTTTCGAAATCCATTTCGAATTCGAAATCCATATCGATATCGAAATCCATATCGATATCGAAATCCATATCAAATTCGAAATCCATTTCGATATCTAAATCCATATCAATTTCGAAATCCATTTCGATTTCGAAATCCATATAGAAATCCATTTCAATATCGAAATCCATATCAATTTCGAAATCCATTTCGAATTTGGAATCCATTTCGATATCGATAATCCATATCGATATCGAAATCCATATCGAATTCGAAATCCATTTCGATATCGAAATCCATATCGATATCGAAATCAATATCGAATTCGAAATCCATATCGAATTCGAAATCCATTTCTATATCGAAATCCATTTCGATTTCGAAATCCATATAGAAATCCATTTCGATATCGAATTCCATATCAATTTCGAAATCCATTTCGATATCGAAATCCATTTCGATTTCGAAATCCATTTCGATTTCGAAATCCATTTCGATTTCGAAATCCATATAGGAATCCATTTCGATATCGAATTCCATATCAATTTCGAAATCCATTTCGATTTCGAAATCCATATCGATATCGAAATCCACATCGAATTCGAAATCCATTTCGATATCGAAATCCATTTCGATTTCGAAATCCATTTCGATATCGAAATCCATTTCGATTTCGAAATCCATATCGAATTCTAAGTCCATATCGAATTCGAAATCCATTTCGATTTCGAAATCCATATAGAAATCCATTTTGATATCGAACTCCATATCAATTTCGAAATCAATTTCGAATTCGAAATCCATTTCGATATCGAAATCCATTTCGAAATCGAAATCCATTTCGATATCGAAATCCATTTCAAAATCGGAATCCATTTCGATATCGAAATCCATTTCGAAATCGGAATCCATTTCGATATCGAAATCCATTTCGAAATCGGAATCCATTTAGATATCGAAAACCATTTCGATATCGAATTCCATATCCATTTCGAATTCGAAATCCATATCGATTTCGAAATCCATTTCGAAATCGAAATCCATTTCGATTTCGAAATCCATATATGAAATCCATTTCGATATCGAAATCCATATCAATTTCGAAATCCATTTCGATATCGAAATCCATTTCGATTTCGAAATCCATATCGATTTCGAAATCCATTTCGATTTCGAAATCCATTTCGATTTCGAAATCCATTTCGATTTCGAAATCCATATAGAAATCCATTTCGATATCGAAATCCATTTCAATTTCGAAATCCATTTCGAATTCGAAATCCATATCGATATCGAAATCCACATCGATTTCGAAATCCATTTCGATATCGAAATCCATTTCAATATCGAAATCCATTTCGATATCGAAATCCATATCGAATTCTTTTTTTGAAATCCATATCGATATCGAAATCCATATCAATTTCGAAATCCATTTCGATATCGAAATCCATGTCATTTTCGAAATCCATTTCGATTTCGAAATCCATAATCGATATCGAAATCCATATCAATTTCGAAATCCATTTCGAATTCGAAATCCATATCGATATCGAAATCCATATCATTTTCGAAATCCATTTCGATTTCGAAATCCATATAGAAATCCATTTTAATATCGAACTCCATATCAATTTCGAAATCAATTTCGAATTTGAAATCCATTTCGATATCGAAATCCATATCGATATCGAAATCCATATCGAATTCGAAATCCATCTCGATATCGAAATCCATATCGATATCGAAATCAATATCGAATTCGAAATCCATATCGAATTCGAAATCCATTTCGATATCGAAATTCATATCGAATTCGAAATCCATTTCGATTTCGAAATCCATATCGAATTCGAAATCCATTTCGATTTCGAAATCCATTTTGAAATCAAAATCCTTATCGATATCGAAATCCATTTCGATATCGAAATCCATTTCGATATCGAAATCCATTTCGATATCGAAATCCATTCGAAATCCATATCGATTTCGAAATCCATTTCGATTTCGAAATCCATTTCGATATCGAATTCCATATCAACTTCGAAATCCATTTCGAGTTCGAAATCCATATCGATATCGAAATCCATATCGAATTCGAAATCCATTTATCGAAATGGAAATTCATTTCAATTTCGAAATCCATTTCGATATCGAAATCCATTTCGATTTCGAAATCCATATAGAAATCCATTTTGATATCGAATTCCATATCAATTTCGAAATTCATTTCGAATTCGAAAACCATTTCGATATCGAAATCCATATCGATATCGAAATCCATATCGAATTCGAAATCCATTTCGATATCGAAATCCATACCATTTTCGAAATCCATTTCGAATTCGAAATCCATATCGATATCGAAATCCATATCGAATTCGAAATCCATTTCGATTTCGAAATCCATTTTGAAATCCATATCGAAATCCGTTTCTATATCGAAATCCATTTCGATATCGAAATCCATTTCGATTTCGAAATCCATTTCGATTTCGAAATCCATTTCGATATCGAAATCCATTTCGATTTCGAAATCCATTTCGATATCGAAATCCATTTCGATTTCGAAATCCATATAGAAATCCTTTTTGATATCGATTTCCATATCAATTTCGAAATCCATATCGAATTCGAAATCCATTTCGATATCGAAATCCATATCATTTTCGAAATCCATTTCGAAGTCGAAATCCATTTGGAATTCAAAATCCATTTCGATATCGAAATCCATTTCGATTTTGAAATTCATATCGAAATCCATTTTGATATCGAAATCCATTTCGATTTCGAAATCCATTTCGATTTCGAAAACCATTTTGATATCGAAATCCATATCGATTTCGAAATCCATTTTGAAATCGAAATCCTTATCGATATCGAAATCCATTTCGAAATCGGAATCCATTTCGATATCGAATTCCATATCGAATTCGAAATCCATTTCGAAATCGAAATCCATATAGATATTGAAATCCATTTCGATATCGAATTCCATATCAATTTCGAAATACATTTCGAATTCGAAATCCATATCGATATCGAAATCCATTTCGAAATCGGAATCCATTTCGATTTCGAAATCCATTTCGATTTCGAATTCCATATCGAATTCGAAATCCATTTCGAATTCGAAATCCATTTCGAAATCGAAATCCATATAGATATTGAAATCCAATTCGATATCGAATTCCATATCAATTTCGAAATACATTTCGAAATCGGAATCCATTTCGAATTCAAAATCCATTTCGATATCGAAATCCATTTCGATATCGAATTCCATATCGAATTCTAAATTTATTTCGATTTCGAAATCCATTTCGATTTCGAAATCCATATCGAATTCGAAATCCATATCGAATTCGAAATCCATTTCGATATCGAAATCCATTTCGATTTCGAAAACCATTTTGATATCGAAATCCATTTCGATTTCGAAATCCATTTCGATATCGAAATCCATATCAACTTCGAAATCCATTTCGAGTTCGAAATCCATATCGATATCGAAATCCATATCGAATTCGAAATCCATTTATCGAAATGGAAATTCATTTCGATTTCGAAATCCATTTCGATATCGAAATCCATTTCGATTTCGAAATCCATATAGAAATCCATTTTGATATCGAATTCCATATCAATTTCGAAATTCATTTCGATTTCGAAATCCATTTCGATATCGAAATCCATATCGATATCGAAATCCATATCGAATTCGAAATCCATTTCGATATCGAAATCCATACCAATTTCGAAATCCATTTCGAATTCGAAATCCATATCGATATCGAAATCCATATCGAATTCGAAATCCATTTCGATTTCGAAATCCATTTTGAAATCCATATCGAAATCCATTTCGATATCGAAATCCATTTCGATATCGAAATCCATTTCGATTTCGAAATCCATTTCGATTTCGAAATCCATATCGATATCGAAATCCATTTCGATTTCGAAATCCATTTCGATATCGAAATCCATTTCGATTTCGAAATCCATATAGAAATCCTTTTTGATATCGATTTCCATATCAATTTCGAAATCCATATCGAATTCGAAATCCATTTCGATATCGAAATCCATATCATTTTCGAAATCCATTTCGAAGTCGAAATCCATTTGGAATTCAAAATCCATTTCGATATCGAAATCCATTTCGATTTTGAAATTCATATCGAAATCCATTTCGATATCGAAATCCATTTCGATTTCGAAATCCATTTCGATTTCGAAATCCATTTCGATATCGAAATCCATATCGATTTCGAAATCCATTTCGATATCGAAATCCATATCGATATCGAAATCCATTTCGAAATCGGAATCCATTTCGATATCGAATTCCATATCGATTTCGAAATCCATTTCGAAATCGAAATCCATATAGATATTGAAATCCATTTCGATATCGAATTCCATATCAATTTCGAAATCCATTTCGAATTCGAAATCCATATCGATATCGAAATCCATTTCGAAATCGGAATCCATTTCGATATCGAATTCCATATCGAATTCGAAATCCATTTCGAATTCGAAATCCATTTCGAAATCGAAATCCATATAGATATTGAAATCCATTTCGATATCGAATTCCATATCAATTTCGAAATACATTTCGAAATCGGAATCCATTTCGAATTCAAAATCCATTTCGATATCGAAATCCATTTCGATATCGAAATCCATATCGAATTCTAAATTTATTTCGATTTCGAAATCCATTTCGATTTCGAAATCCATATCGATTTCGAAATCCATATCGAATTCGAAATCCATTTCGATATCGAAATCCATTTCGATTTCGAAATCCATTTTGATATCGAAATCCATATCGATTTCGAAATCCATTTTGAAATCGAAATCCTTATCGATATCGAAATCCATTTCGAAATCGGAATCCATTTCGATATCGAATTCCATATCGAATTCGAAATCCATTTCGAAATCGAAATCCATATAGATATTGAAATCCATTTCGATATCGAATTCCATATCAATTTCGAAATCCATTTCGAATTCGAAATCCATATCGATATTCGAAATCCATTTCGAAATCGAAATCCATTTCGATATCGAAATCCATATCGAATTCGAAATCCATTTCGAATTCGAAATCCATTTCGAAATCGAAATCCATATCGATATTGAAATCCATTTCGATATCGAATTCCATATCAATTTCGAAATCCATTTCGAAATCGAAATCCATTTCGAATTCGAAATCCATTTCGATATCGAAATCCATTTCGATATCGAAATCCATTTCGATATCGAAATCCATTTCGATATCGGAATCCATTTCGATATCGAAATCCATTTCGATATCGAATCCATTTCGATATCGAAATCCATTTCGAAATCGGAATCCATTTCGATATCGAAATGGATTTCCATTTCCATTTCGATATCGAAATCCATTTCGATTTCGAAATTCATATCGAAATCCATTTCGATTTCGAAATCCATTTCGATATCGAATTCCATATCCATTTCGAATTCGAAATCCATATCGAATTCGAAATCCATTTCGATATCGAAATCCATTTCGATTTCGAAATCCATATAGAAATCCATTTCGATTTCGAAATCCATATCGAATTCGAAATCCATTTCGATTTCGAAATCCATTTCGATATCGAAGTCCATATCGATATCGAAATCCATTTCGAAAACGGAATCCATTTCGATATCGAAATCCATATCGAATTCGAAATCCATTTCGATATCGAAATCCATATCATTTTCGAAATCCATTTCGAATTCGAAATCCATTTCGAATTCGAAATCCATTTCGATATCGAAATCCATTTCGATTTCGAAATCCATTTCGATATCGAAATCCATTTCGATTTCGAAATCCATTTCGATTTCGAAATCCATATCGAATTCGAAATCCATTTCGATTTCGAAATCCATTTCGATATCGAAATCCATTTCGATATCGAAATCCATTTCGATTTCGAAATCCATATCGAATTCGAAATCCATTTCGATTTCGAAATCCAATTTGAAATCGAAATCCATTTCGAAATCGAAATCCATTTCGATATCGAAATCCATTTCGATATTGAAATCCATTTCGATATCGAAATCCATTTCGAAATCGGAATCCATTTCGATATCGAAATCCATTTCGAAATCGGAATCCATTTCGATATCGAAATCCATTTCGATATCGAATTCCATATCCATTTCGAATTCGAAATCCATATCGAATTCGAAATCCATTTCGATATCGAAATCCATTTCGATTTCGAAATCCATATAGAAATCCATTTCGATATCGAATTCCATATCAATTTCGAAATCCATTTCGAATTCGAAATCCATTTCGAAATCGAAATCCATATCGATATTGAAATTCATTTCGAATTCGAAATCCATTTCGAAATCGGAATCCATTTCGATATCGAAATCCATTTCGAAATCAGAATCCATTTCGATATCGAAATCCATTTCGATTTCGAAATCCATTTCTATATCGAAATCCATTTCTATATCGAAATCCATATCGATTTCGAAATCCATTTCGATATCGAAATCCATTTCGATTTCGAAATCCATATAGAAATCCATTTCGATATCGAATTCCATATCAATTTCGAAATCCAATTCGAATTCCAAATCCATATCGATATCGAAATCCATATGGAATTCGAAAACCATTTCGATATCGAAGTCCATATCGATATCGAAATCCATTTCGAAAACGAAATCCATTTCGATATCGAATTCCATATCGAATTCGGAATCCATATCGAATATCGAAATCCATTTCGATATCGAAATCCATTTCGAATCGGAATCCATTTCGATTTCGAAATCCATTTCGAAATCGGAATCATCGATTCGAATTATCGAAATCCATATCGAATATCGAAATCCATTTCGATATCGAAATCCATTTCGATTCGAAATCCATATCGAAATCCATTTCGATATCGAAATCCATTTCGATATTCGAAATCCATTTCGATTCATTCGAAATCCATTTCGATATCGAAATCCATATCGATTTCGAAATCCATTAATCGAATTCGAAATCCATATCGATATCGAAATCCATATCGAATTCGAGTCCATTTCGATATCGAAATCCATATCGATTTCGAAATCCATTTCGATTCGAAATCCATTTCGATATCGAAATCCATTATCGATATCGAAATCCATTTCGATATCGAAATCCATTTCGATATCGAAATCCATTTCGATTTCGAAATCCATTTCGATATCGAAATCCATTTCGATTTCGAATCCATTTCGATATCGAAATCCATATCGATTTCGAAATCCATATCGATATCGAAATCCATTTCGATATCGAAATCCATATCAATTTCGAAATCCATTTCGAATTCGAAATCCATATCGATATCGAAATCCATATCGAATTCGAAATCCATTTATCGAAATGGAAATCCATTTCGATTTCGAAATCCATTTCGATATCGAAATCCATTTCGATTTCGAAATCCATATCGAAATCCATTTCGATATCGAATTCCATATCAATTTCGAAATCCATTTCGAATTCGAAATCCATTTCGATATCGAAATCCATATCGATATCGAAATCCATATCGAATTCGAAATCCATTTCGATATCGAAATCCATATCATTTTCGAAATCCATATCGACTTCGAAATCCATTTCGATATCGAAATCCATTTCGATATCGAAATCCATTTCGATTTCGAAATCCATTTCGGTATCGAAATCCATTTCGATTTCGAAATCCATTTCGATATCGAAATCCATATCGATTTCGAAATCCATTTCGATTTCGAAATCCATTTCGATATCGAATTCCATATCAACTTCGAAATCCATTTCGAATTCGAAATCCATATCGATATCGAAATCCATATCGAATTCGAAATCCATTTATCGAGGGGGATTGGAAATTCATTTCGATTTCGAAATCCATTTCGATATCGAAATCCATTTCGATTTCGAAATCCATATAGAAATCCATTTCGATATCGAATTCCATATCAATTTCGAAATCCATTTCGAATTCGAAATCCATTTCGATATCGAAATCCATATCGATTTCGAAATCCATTTATCGAAATCGAAATCCATTTCGATTTCGAAATCCATTTCGATATCGAAATCCATTTCGATTTCGAAATCCATATAGAAATCCATTTCGATATCGAATTCCATATCAATTTCGAAATCCATTTCGATTTCGAAATTCATATCGAATTCGAAATCCATTTCGATTTCGAAATCCATATCGATTTCGAAATCCATTTCGATTTCGAAATCCATTTCGAAATCGAAATCCATATCGATATCGAAATCCATTTCGATATCGAAATCCATTTCGATATCGAAATCCATTTCAATATCGAAATCCATTTCGATATCGAAATCCATTTCGATTTCGAAATCCATTTCGATATCGAAATCCATATCGAATTCGAAATCCATTTATCGAAATGGAAATTCATTTCGATTTCGAAATCCATTTCGATATCGAAATCCATTTCGATTTCGAAATCCATATAGAAATCCATTTTGATATCGAATTCCATATCAATTTCGAAATCCATTTCGAATTCGAAAACCATTTCGATATCGAAATCCATATCGAATTCGAAATCCATTTATCGAAATGGAAATTCATTTCGATTTCGAAATCCATTTCGATATCGAAATCCATTTCGATTTCGAAATCCATATAGAAATCCATTTTGATATTGAATTCCATATCAATTTCGAAATCCATTTCGAATTCGAAATTCATATCGAATTCGAAATCCATTTCGATTTCGAAATCCATATCGAATTCGAAATCCATTTCGATATCGAAATCCATTTCGAAATCGAAATCCATTTCGATATCGAAATCCATTTCGATATCGAAATCCATTTCGATTTCGAAATCCATTTCGATATCGAAATCCATATCAATTTCGAAATCCATTTCGAATTCGAAATCCATATCGATATCGAAATCCATATCGAATTCGAAATCCATTTATCGAAATGGAAATTCATTTCGATTTCGAAATCCATTTCGATATCGAAATCCATTTCGATTTCGAAATCCATATAGAAATCCATTTCGATATTCGAATTCCATATCAATTTCGAAATCCATTTCGAATTCGAAATCCATTTCGATATCGAAATCCATATCGATATCGAAATCCATATCGATTTCGAAATCCATTTCGATTTCGAAATCCATTTCGATATCGAATTCCATATCAATTCGAAATCCATTTCGAATTCGAAATCCATATCGATATCGAAATCCATATCGAATTCGAAATCCATTTATCGATATCGAAATTCATTTCGATTTCGAAATCCATTTCGATATCGAAATCCATTTCGATTTCGAAATCCATATAGAAATCCATTTGATATTGAAATCCATATCAATTTCGAAATCCATATCAATTCGAAATCCATTTCGAATTCGAAATCCATATCGATATCGAAATCCATATCGAATTCGAAATCCATTTCGATTATCGAAATCCATTTCGATATCGAATTCCATATCGATATCGAAATCCATATCGAATTCGAAATCCATTTCGATATCGAAATCAATATCGATTTCGAAATCCATTTCAATATCGAAATCCATGTCGATTTCGAGATCCATTTCGAATTCGAAATCCATTTCGATATCGAAATCCATATCGATATCGAAATCCATATCGAATTCGAAATCCATTTCGATATCGAAATCCATATCGATTTCGAAATCCATTTCGAATTCGAAATCCATATATGAAATCCATTTCGATATCGAACTCCATATCAATTTCGAAATCCATTTCAATTTTGAAATCCATTTCGATATCGAAATCCATATCGATATCGAAAACCATATCGAATTCGAAATCCATTTCGATATCGAAATCCATATCAATTTCGAAATCCATTTCGAATTCGAAATCCATATCGATATCGAAATCAATATCGAATTCGAAATCCATATCGAATTCGAAATCCATTTCGATATCGAAATTCATATCGAATTCGAAATCCATTTCGATTTCGAAATCCATATCGAATTCGAAATCCATTTCGATTTCGAAATCCATTTTGAAATCGAAATCCTTATCGATATCGAAATCCATTTCGAAATCGGAATCCATTTCGATATCGAATTCCATATCGAATTCGAAATCCACATCGAATTCGAAATCCATTTCGATATCGAAATCGATTTCGAAATCGGAATCCATTTCGATATCGAAATCCAATTCAAAATCGGAATCCATTTCGATATCGAAATCCATTTCGATTTCGAAAACCATTTTGATATCGAAATCCATATCGATTTCGAAATCCATTTCGAAATCGAAATCCATTATCAATATCGAAATCCATATCGAATATCGAAATCCATTTCGATATCGAAATCCATATCGAATTCGAAATCCATTTCGATATCGAAATCCATATAGATATTCGAAATCCATTTCAATATCGAATTCCATATCAATTTCGAAATCCATTTCGAATTCGAAGTCCATTTCGATATCGAAATCCATTTCGAATATCGGAATCCATTTCGATATCGAATTCCATATCGATATTCGAAATCCATTTCGAATTCGAAATCCATTTCGAAATCGAAATCCATATAGATATTGAAATCCATTTCGATATCGAATTCCATATCAATTTCGAAATCCATTTCGAAATCGAAATCCATTTCGATTTCGAAATCCATTTCAATATCGAAATCCATTTCAATATCGAATTCCATATCGAATTCGAAATTTATTTCGATTTCGAAGTCCATTTCAATTTCGAAATCCATATCGAATTCGAAATCCATATCGAATTCGAAATCCATTTCGATATCGAAATCCATATCGATTTCGAAAACCATTTTGATATCGAAATCCATATCAATTTCGAAATCCATTTCGAAATCGAAATCCATTATCGATATCGAAATCCATTTCGAAATCGAAATCCATTTCGATATCGAATTCCATATCGATATTCGAAATCCATTTCGAATTCGAAATCCATATCGATATTGAAATCCATTTCGATATCGAATTCCATATCGATTTCGAAATCCATTTCGATTTCGAATCCATATCGATATCGAAATCCATTTCGAAATCGAAATCCATTTCGATATCGAAATCCATATCGATATTCGAAATCCATTTCGATTTCGAAATCCATTTCGAAATCGAAATCCATATAGATATTGAAATCCATTTCAATATCGAATTCCATATCAATTTCGAAATCCATTTCGAAATCGAAATCCATTTCGAAATTCAAAATCCATTTCGATATCGAAATCCATTTCGATATTCGAAATCCATTTCGATATCGAAATCCATTTCGAAATCGAAATCCATTTCGATATCGAAATCCATTTCGAAATCGGAATCCATTTCGATATCGAAATCCATTTCGAAATCGGAATCCATTTCGATATCGAAATGGATTTCCATTCCATTTCAATATCGAAATCCATTTCGATTTCGAATCCATTCTATATCGAAATCCATTTCGATTTCGAAATCCATTTCAATATCGAAATCCATTTCGATTCGCAATCCATTTCGATATCGAAATCCATTTCGATTTCGAAATCCATATCGAATTCGAAGTCCATTTCGATTTCGAAGTCCATTTCGATATCGAAGTCCATATCGATATCGAAATCCATTTCGAAAACGAAATCCATTTCGATATCGAATTCCATATCGAATTCGAAATCCATTTCGATATCGAAATCCATATCATTTTCGAAGTCCATTTCGAATTCGAAATCCATTTCGATATTCGAAATCCATTTCAATATCGAAATCCATTTCGATTTCGAAATCCATTTCGATATCGAAATCCATTTCGATTTCGAAATCCATTTCAATTTCGAAATCCATATCGAATTCGAAATCCATTTCGATTTCGAAATCCATTTCAATATCAAAATCCATTTCGATATCGAAATCCATTTCGATTTCGAAATCCATATCGAATTTCGAAATCCATTTCGATTTCGAAATCCATTTTGAATATCGAAATCCATTTCGAATATCGAAATCCATATCAATATCGAAGTCCATTTCGAAATTGAAATCCATTTCGATATCGAAATCCATTTCGAAATCGAAATCCATTTCGATATCGAAATCCATTTCGAATTCGAAATCCATTTCGATATCGAAATCCATTTCGATATCGAATTCCATAATCCATTTCAATATTCGAAATCCATAACGAATTCGAAATCCATTTCGATATCGAAATCCATTTCGATTTCAAGAAATCCATTTCGATATCGAATTCCATATCAATTTCGAAATCCATTTCGAATTCGAAATCCATTTCGAAATCGAAACCCACATCGATATTCGAAATTCATTTCGATATTCGAAATCCATTTCGAAATCGAAATCCATTTCGATATCGAAATCCATTTAGAAATCAGAATCCATTTCGATATCGAAATCCATTTCAATTTCGAAATCCATTTCGATATTCGAAATCCATATCTATATCGAAATCCATATCGATTTCGAAATCCATTTCAATATCGAAATCCATTTCGATTTCGAAATCCATATAGAAATCCATTTCGATATCGAATTCCATATCAATTTCGAAATCCAATTCGAATTCCAAATCCATATCGATATCGAAATCCATATGGAATTCGAAAACCATTTCGATATCGAAGTCCATATCGATATCGAAATCCATTTCGAAAACGGAATCCATTTCGATATCGAATTCCATATCGAATTCGAAATCCACATCGAATTCGAAATCCATTTCGATATCGAAATCGATTTCGAAATCGGAATCCATTTCGATATCGAAATCCAATTCAAAATCGGAATCCATTTCGATTTCGAAATCCATATCGAAATCGGAATCCATTTCGATATCGAAATCCATTTCGAAATCGGAATCCATTTAGATATCGAAATCCATTTCGATATCGAAATCCATATAGATATCGAAATCCATTTCGATATCGAAATCCATTTCGAATTCGAAATCCATTTCTATATCGAAATCCATTTCGATTTCGAAATCCATATAGAAATCCATTTCGATATCGAATTCCATATCAATTTCGAAATCCATTTCGAATTCGAAATCCATATCGATATCGAAATCCACATCGAATTCGAAATCCATTTCGATATCGAAATCCATTTCGATATCGAATTCCATTTCGATATCGAAATCCATATCGAATTCGAAATCCATTTCGATATCGAAATCCATATCATTTTCGAAATCCATTTCGATATCGAAATCCATTTCGAATTCGAAATCCATATCGATATCGAAATCCATATCGATATCGAAATCCATATCGAATTCGAAATCCATTTCGATATCGAAATCCATATCATTTTCGATAGTTGAATATTTGAATCCATTTCGAATTCGAAATCCATTATATGGAAATCCATTTTGATATCGAACTCCATATCAATTTCGAAATCAATTTCGAATTTGAAATCCATTTCGATATCGAAATCCATATCGATATCGAAATCAATATCGAATTCGAAATCCATTTCGATATCGAAATCCATATCATTTTCGAAATCCATTTCGAATTCGAAATCCATATCGATATCGAAATCAATATCGAATTCGAAATCCATATCGAATTCGAAATCCATTTCGATATCGAAATTCATATCGAATTCGAAATCCATTTCGATTTCGAAATCCATATCGAATTCGAAATCCATTTCGATTTCGAAATCCATTTCGATATCAAATCCATATCAATATCGAAATCCATTTCGATATCGAAATCCATTTCAATATCGAAATCCATTTCGATTTCGAAATCCATTTCAATATCGAAATCCATTTCGATTTCGAAATCCATTTCGATATCGAAATCCATATCGATTTCGAAATCCATTTCGATTTCGAAATCCATTTCGATATCGAATTCCATATCAACTTCGAAATCCATTTCGAATTCGAAATCCATATCGATATCGAAATCCATATCGAATTCGAAATCCATTTATCGAAATGGAAATTCATTTCGATTTCGAAATCCATTTCGATATCGAAATCCATTTCGATTTCGAAATCCATATCGAAATCCATTTCGATATTGAATTCCATATCAATTTCGAAATCCATTTCGAATTCGAAATCCATTTCGATTTCGAAATCCATATCGATATCGAAATCCATATCGAATTCGAAATCCATTTCGATATCGAAATCCATATCAATCTTCGGAATCCATTTCGATTTCGATATCCATTTCGATATCGAAATCCATATCGATATCGAAATCCATTTCGAATTCGAAATCCATTTCGAATTCGATATCCATTTCGATATCGAAATGCATTTCGATATCGATCCATTTCGAAATCGAAATCCATTTCGATATCGAAATCCATTTCGATATCGAAATCCATTTCGATTTCGAAATGCATTTCGATATCGAAATGCATTTCGATATCGAAATCCATTTCAAATTCGAAATCCATTTCGAATTGATATCCATATCGATATCGAAATGCATTTCGATATCGAAATCGATTTCGAGAATCATGGATTTCGATATCGAAATCCATTTCGATATCGAAATCCATCTCGATATCGAAATCCATTTCGATATCGAAATGCATTTCTATATCGAAATATCCATTTCGATTTCGAAATCCATATCGATATCGAAATCCATTTCGAATTCGAAATCCATTTCGATATCGAAATCCATTTCGATTTCGAAATCCATTTCGATATCGAAATCCATTTCGATTTCGAAATCCATATAGAAATCCATTTTGATATCGAATTCCATATCAATTTCGAAATCCATTTCGAATTCGAAATCCATTTCGATATCGAAATCCATATCGATATTCGAAATCCATTTCGAATTCGAAATCCATATCGATTCGAAATCCATATCAATTTCGAAATCCATTTCGATTTCGAAATCCATATCGATATCGAAATCCATATCGATTTCGAAATCCATTTCGATTTCGAAATCCATTCGATATCGAAATCCATTCGATATCGAAATCCATATCGATATTCGAAATCCATTTCGATATCGAAATCCATTTCGATTTCGAAATCCATTCCATATCGAATTCGAAATCCATTTCGATTTCGAAATCCATTTCGATATTCGAAATCCATTTCGATATCGAACTCCATATCGATTTCGAAATCCATTTCGAATTCGAAATCCATTTCGATATCGAAATCCATTTCGAATATCGAAATCCATTTCAATATCGAAATCCATTGTATCGAAATCCATTTCGAATCGAATCCATATCGATATCGAAATCCATTTCGAATATCGAAATCCATTTAGATATCGAAATCAATATCGAATTCGAAATCCATTTCGAATTCGAAATCCATTTCGATATCGAAATCCATTTCGATTTCGAAATCCATATAGAAATCCATTTCGATATCGAATTCCATATCGAATTTCGAAACCCATTTCGAATTCGAAATCCATATCGATTTGGATCGAAATCCATATCGAATTGAAATCCATTTCGATATCGAAATCCATTTCGATATCGAACCCATTTCGATATCGAAATCCATATCGAATTCGAAATCCATTTCGATATCGAAATCCATATCGAATTTCGAAATCCATCTCGATATCGAAATCCATGTCAATTTCGAGATCCATTTCGAATTCGAAATCCATATCGATATCGAAATCCATATCGATATCGAAATCCATATCGATATTCGAAATCCATTTCGATATCGAAATCCATATCATTTTCGAAATCCATTTCGAATTCGAGAAATCCATTTCGATATCGAAATTCATATCAATTTCGAAATCCATTTCGAATTCGAAATCCATATCGAAATCGAAATCCATATCGATATCGAAATCCATTTCGATATCGAAATCCATTTCGATATCGAAATCCATATCAATTTCGAAATCCATTTCGAATTCGAAATCCATTTCGATATCGAAATCAATATCGAATTCGAAATCCATATCGATATTCGAAATCCATTTCAATATCGAAATTCATATCGAATTCGAAATCCATTTCGATTTCGAAATCCATATCGAATTCGAAATCCATTTCGATTTCGAAATCCATTTCGAAATCGAAATCCATTTCGATATCGAAATCCATTTCGATATCGAAATCCATTTCGATTTCGAAATCCATATCGAAATCCATTTCGATTTCGAAATCCATTTCGATATCGAAATCCATATCGATTTCGAAATCCATTTCGATTTCGAAATCCATATCGATATCGAAATCCATATCGAATTCGAAATCCATTTATCGAAATGGAAATCCATTTCGAGACTCGAAATCCATTTCGATATCGAAATCCATTTCGATTTCGAAATCCATATAGAAATCCATTTCGATATCGAATTCCATATCAATTTCGAAATCCATTTCGAAATTCGAAATCCATTTCGATATCGAAATCCATTTCGATATCGAAATCCATATCGAATTCGAAATCCATTTCGATATCGAAATCCATATCTATTATCGAAATCCATTTCGAATTCGATATGGATTTCGATATCGATATGGATTTCGATATCGAAATCAATTTCGAATTCGAAATCCATTTCGAAATCGATATGGAATTCGATATCGAATGGATTCCATATCGATTTCGAAATCGAAATGAATTTCGATTTCGAAATCCAAATGGATTTCGAAATGCATTTCGATATCGAATTGATCCATTTCGAAATCGAAATCCATATCGATATCGAAATCCATATCGAATTCGAAATCCATTTATCGAAATGGAAATTCATTTCGATTTCGAAATCCATTTCGATATCGAAATCCATTTCGATTTCGAAATCCATATAGAAATCCATTTTGATATCGAAATCCATATCAATTTCGAAATCCATTTCGAATTCGAAATCCATTTCGATATCGAAATCCATATCGATATCGAAATCCATATCGAATTCGAAATCCATTTCGATATCGAAATCCATTTCGAATTCGAAATCCATATCGATATCGAAATCCATATCGAATTCGAAATCCATATCGAATTCGAAATCCATTTCGATTTCGAAATCCATATCGAATTCGAAATCCATTTCGATTTCGAAATCCATTTCGAAATCCATATCGAAATCCATTTCTATATCGAAATCCATTTCGATATCGAAATCCATTTCGATTTCGAAATCCATTTCGATTTCGAAATCCATTTCGATATCGAAATCCATTTCGATTTCGAAATCCATTTCGATATCGAAATCCATTTCGATTTCGAAATCCATTTCGATATCGAAATCCATTTCGATTTCGAAATCCATATAGAAATCCATTTCGATATCGATTTCCATATCAATTTCGAAATCCATTTCGAATTCGAAATCCATATCGAATTCGAAATCCATTTCGATATCGAAATCCATATCGATTTCGAAATCCATTTCGAAGTCGAAATCCATTTCGAATTCGAAATCCATTTCGATATCGAAATCCATTTCAATTTTGAAATTCATATCGAAATCCATTTCGATATCGAAATCCATTTCGATTTCGAAATCCATTTCGATTTCAAAATCCATTTCGATTTCGAAATCCATATCGATATCGAAATCCATTTCGATTTCGAAATCCATTTCGATATCGAAATCCATTTCGATATCGAATTCCATATCGAATTCTAAATTTATTTCGATATCGAAATCCATTTCGATTTCGAAATCCATATCGAATTCGAAATCCATTTCGATATCGAAATCCATTTCGATTTCGAAATCCATATCGAATTCGAAATCCATATCGAATTCGAAATCCATTTCGATTTCGAAATCCATTTCGAAATCGAAATCCTTATCGATATCGAAATCCATTTCGAAATCGAAATCCATTTCGATATCGAATTCCATATCGAATTCGAAATCCATTTCGAATTCGAAATCCATTTCGAAATCGAAATCCATATAGATATTGAAATCCATTTCGATATCGAATTCCATATCAATTTCGAAATCCATTTCGAATTCGAAATCCATATCAATATCGAAATCCATATCGAATTCGAAATCCATTTCGATTTCGAAATCCATTTCGATATCGAAATCCATTTCGATTTCGAAATCCATTTCGGTATCGAAATCCATTTCGATATCGAAATCCATATCGATTTTGAAATCCATTTCGATATCGAAATCCATTTCGATATCGAATTCCATATCGAATTCTAAATCCATTTCGATATTCGAAATCCATATCGATTTCGAAATCCATATCGAATTCGAAATCCATTTCGATATCGAAATCCATTTCGATTTCGAAATCCATATCGAATTCGAAATCCATATCGAATTCGAAATCCATTTCGATTTCGAAATCCATTTCGATATCGAAATCCATTTCGATTTCGAAATCCATTTCGATATCGAAATCCATATCAATTTCGAAATCCAATTCGAATTCCAAATCCATATCGATATCGAAATCCATATCGAATTCGAAGTCCATTTCGATATCGAAATCCATTTCGATTTCGAAATCCATATCGAATTCGAAATCCATTTCGATTTCGAAACCCATTTTGAAATCGAAATCCTTATCGATATCGAAATCCATTTCGAAAACGAAATCCATTTCGATATCGAAATCCATTTCAAAATCGGAATCCATTTCGATATCGAAATCCATTTCGAAATCGTAATCCATTTCGATGTCGAAATCCATTTCGAAATCGGAATCCATTTAGATATCGAAATCCATTTCGATATCGAATTCCATATCCATTTCGAATTCGAAATCCATATCGAATTCGAAATCCATTTATATATCGAAATCCATTTCGATGTCGAAATCCATATAGAAATCCATTTCGATATCGAATTCCATATCAATTTCGAAATCCATTTCGATATCGAAATCCATTTCGATTTCGAAATCCATTTCGATTTCGAAATCCATTTCGATTTCGAAATCCATATAGGAATCCATTTCGATATCGAATTCCATATCAATTTCGAAATCCATTTCGAATTCGAAATCCATATCGATATCGAAATCCACATAGAATTCGAAATCCATTTCGATATCGAAATCCATTTCGATTTCGAAATCCATTTCGATATCGAAATCCATTTTGATTTCGAAATCCATATCGAATTCTAAGTCCATATCGAATTCGAAATCCATTTCGATTTCGAAATCCATATAGAAATCCATTTTGATATCGAACTCCATATCAATTTCGAAATCCATTTCGATATCGAAATCCATTTCAAAATCGGAATCCATTTCGATATCGAAATCCATTTCGAAATCGGAATCCATTTCGATATCGAAATCCATTTCGAAATCGGAATCCATTTAGATATCGAAAACCATTTCGATATCGAATTCCATATCCATTTCGAATTCGAAATCCATATCGAATTCGAAATCCATTTCTATATCGAAATCCATTTCGATTTCGAAATCCATATAATTCGAAATCCATTTCGATTTCGAAAACCATTTCGATTTCGAAATCCATATAGAAATCCATTTCGATATCGAATTCCATATCAATTTCGATATTCGAAATCCATATCGATATCGAAATCCACATCGAATTCGAAATCCATTTCGATATCGAAATCCATTTCGATTTCGAAATCCATTTTGATATCGAACTCCATATCAAATTCGAAATCAATTTCGAATTCGAAATCCATTTCGATATCGAAATCCATATCAATATCGAAATCCATATCGAATTCGAAATCCATTTCGATATCGAAATCCATATCAATTTCGAAATCCATTTCGAATTCGAAATCCATATCGATATCGAAATCAATATCGAATTCGAAATACATATCGAATTCGAAATCCATTTCAATATCGAAATTCATATCGAATTCGATATCCATTTCAATTTCGAAATCCATATCGAATTCGAAATCCATTTCGATTTCGAAATCCATTTTGAAATCAAAATCCTTATCGATATCGAAATCCATTTCGATATCGAAATCCATATAGAAATCCATTTGATATCGAATTTCATATCAATTTCGAAATCCATTTCGAATTCGAAATCCATTTCGATATCGAAATCCATATCGATTTCGAAATCCATATCGAATTCGAAATCCATTTCGATATCGAAATCCATATCAATTTTCGAAATCCATTTCGAATTCGAAATCCATATCGAATTCGAAATCCATTTCGATTTCGAAATCCATCTCGATTTCGAAATCCATTTCAATTTCGAAATCCATTTCAATATCGAAATCCATTTCGATTTCGAAATCCATATAGAAATCCATTTTGATATCGAATTCCATTTCAATATCGAAATCCATTTCGAATTCGAAAACCATTTCGATATCGAAATCCATATCGATATCGAAATCCATATCGAATTCGAAATCCATTTCGAAATCGAAATCCATATCATTTTCGAAATCCATTTCGAATTCGAAATCCATATCGAATTCGAAATCCATTTCGATTTCGAAATCCATATCGAATTCGAAATCCATTTCGATTTCGAAATCCATTTTGAAATCCATATCGAAATCCATTTTTATATCGAAATCCATTTCGATTTCGAAATCCATTTCGATTTCGAAATCCATTTCGATTTCGAAATCCATTTCGATATCGAAATCCATTTCGATTTCGAATTCCATATAGAAATCCATTTCGATATCGAATTCCATATCAATTTCGAAATCCATATCGAATTCGAAATCCATATCGAATTCGAAATCCATTTCGATATCGAAATCCATTTCGATATCGAATTCCATATCGATATCTAAATTTATTTCAATTTCGAAATACATTTCGATTTCGAAATCCATATCGAATTCGAAATCCATTTCGATATCGAAATCCATTTCGATTTCGAAATCCATTTCGATATTCGAAATCCATTTCCATATCGAAATCCATTTCGATTTCGAAATCCATTTCGAATCGAAATCCATTATCGATATCGAAATCCATTTCGATATCGAAATCCATTTCGATATCGAAATCCATTTCGAAATATCGAAATCCATTTCGATATCGAAATCCATTTCGAATTCGAAATCCATTTCGATATCGAAATCCATTTCGATATCGAAATCCATATCGATATTGAAATCCATTTCGATATCGAATTCCATTTCAATTTCTGAAATACATTTCGATTTCGAAGTCCATTTCGATATCGAAATCCATATCGATATTCGAAATCCATTTCGATATCGAAATCCATTCGATTTCAAAATCCATTTCGATTTCGAAGTCCATTTCGATATCGAAATCCATATCGATTTCGAAATCCATTTCGAATTCGAAATCCATTTCGAAATCGAAATCCATATCGATATCGAAATCCATATCGAATTCGAAATCCATTTATCGAAATGGAAATCCATTTCGATTTCGAAATCCATTTCGATTTCGAAATCCATTTTGAAATCGAAATCCTTATCGATATCGAAATCCATTTTGAAATCGAAATCCTTATCGATATCGAATTCCATATCCATTTCGAATTCGAAATCCATATCGAATTCGAAATCCATATCTATATCGAAATCCATTTCGATTTTGAAATCCATATAGAAATCCATTACGATTTCGAAATCCATTTCGATTTCGAAATCCTTATAGAAATCCATTTCGATATCGAATTCCATATCAATTTCGAAATCCATTTCGAATTCGAAATCCATATCGATATCGAAATCCAAATTGAATTCGAAATCCATTTCTATATCGAAATCCATTTCGATTTCGAAATCTATATCTATTTCTAATTTCGAAATCCATTTCGAATTCAAAATCCATATCGATATCGAAATCAATATCGAATTCGAAATCCATATCGAATTCGAAATCCATTTCGATATCGAAATTCATATCGAATTTCGAAATCCATTTCGATTTTCGAAGTCCATATCGATATTCGAAATCCATTTCGATTTCGAAATCCATTTTGAAATCGAAATCCTTATCGATATTCGAAATCCATTTCGATATCGAAATCCATTTCGATATCGAAATCCATATAGAAATCCATTTTGATATCGAACTCCATATCAATTTCGAAATCAATTTCGAATTTGAAATCCATTTCGATATCGAAATCCATATCGATATCGAAATCCATATCGAATTCGAAATCCATTTCGATATCGAAATCCATATCATTTTCGAAATCCATTTCGAATTCGAAATCCATATCGATATCGAAATCAATATCGAATTCGAAATCCATATCGAATTCGAAATCCATTTCGATATCGAAATTCATATCGAATTCGAAATCCATTTCGATTTCGAAATCCATATCGAATTCGAAATCCATTTCGATTTCGAAATCCATTTTGAAATCAAAATCCTTATCGATATCGAAATCCATTTCGATATCGAAATCCATATAGAAATCCATTTTGATATCGAATTCCATATCAATTTCGAAATCCATTTCGAATTCGAAAACCATTTCGATATCGAAATCCATATCGATATCGAAATCCATATCGAATTCGAAATCCATTTCGATATCGAAATCCATATCATTTTCGAAATCCATTTCGAATTCGAAATCCATATCGAATTCGAAATCCATTTCGATTTCGAAATCCATATCGAATTCGAAATCCATTTCGATTTCGAAATCCATTTCGATATCGAAATCCATTTCGATTTCGAAATCCATTTCGATATCGAAATCCATTTCGATTTCGAAATCCATATAGAAATCCATTTTGATATCGAATTCCATATCAATTTCGAAATCCATTTCGAATTCGAAATCCATTTCGATATCGAAATCCATATCAATATCGAAATCCATATCGAATTCGAAATCCATTTCGAAATCGAAATCCATATCATTTTCGAAATCCATTTCGAATTCGAAATCCATATCGAATTCGAAATCCATTTCGAATTCGAAAACCATTTCGATATCGAAATCCATATCGATATCGAAATCCATATCGATATTCGAAATCCATTTCGAAATCGAAATCCATATCAATTTCGAAATCCATTTCGAATTCGAAATCCATATCGATATTCGAAATCCATTTCGATTTCGATATCCATATCGAATTCGAAATCCATTTTGATTTCGAAATCCATTTTTATATCGAAATCCATTTCGATATCGAAATCCATTTCGATTTCGAAATCCATTTCGATTTCGAAATCCATTTCGATATCGAAATCCATTTCGATATTCGAAATCCATTTCGATATCGAAATCCATTTCGATTTCGAAATCCATATAGAAATCCTTTTTGATATCGAATTCCATATCAATTTCGAAATCCATATCGAATTCGAAATCCATTTCGAAATCGAAATCCATATCATTTTCGAAATCCATTTCGAATTCGAAATCCATATCGAATTCGAAATCCATTTCGATTTCGAAATCCTTATAGAAATCCATTTCGATATCGAATTCCATATCAATTTCGAATTCGAAATCCATATCGAATTCGAAATCCATTTCTATATCGAAATCCATTTCGATTTCGAAATCCATATAGAAATCCATTTTGATATCGAACTCCATATCAATTTCGAAATCAATTTCGAATTTGAAATCCATTTCGATATCGAAATCCATATCGATATCGAAATCCATATCGAATTCGAAATCCATTTCGATATCGAAATCCAAATCATTTTCGAAATCCATTTCGAATTCAAAATCCATATCGATATCGAAATCAATATCGAATTCGAAATGCATATCGAATTCGAAATCCATTTCGATATCGAAATTCATATCGAATTCGAAATCCATTTCGATTTCGAAATCCATATCGAATTCGAAATCCATTTCGATTTCGAAATCCATTTTGAAATCAAAATCCTTATCGATATCGAAATCCATTTCGATTTCGAAATCCATTTCGATTTCGAAATCCTTTATAGAAATCCATTTCGATATCGAATTCCATATTAATTTCGAATTCGAATTCCATATCGAATTCTAAATTTATTTCGATTTCGAAATCCATTTCGATTTCGAAATCCATATCGAATTCGAAATCCATTTCGATATCGAAATCCATTTCGATTTCGAAATCCATATCGAATTCGAAATCCATATCGAATTCGAAATCCATTTCGATTTCGAAATCCATTTCGAAATCGAAATCCATTATCGATATCGAAATCCATTTCGAAATCGGAATCCATTTCGATATCGAATTCCATATCGAATTCGAAATCCATTTCGATATCGAAATCCATTTCGAATTCGAAATCCATATCGAATTCGAAATCCATTTCGATATCGAATTCCATATCAATTTCGAAATACATTTCGAATTCGAAATCCATATCGATATCGAAATCCATTTCGATATCGAAATCCATTTCGATTTCGAAATCCATTTCGGTATCGAAATCCATTTCGATATCGAAATCCATATCGATTTTGAAATCCATTTCGATATCGAAATCCATTTCGATATCGAATTCCATATCGAATTCTAAATTTATTTCGATTTCGAAATCCATTTCGATTTCGAAATCCATATCGAATTCGAAATCCATTTCGATATCGAAATCCATTTCGATTTCGAAATCCATATCGAATTCGAAATCCATATCGAATTCGAAATCCATTTCGATTTCGAAATCCATTTCGAAATCGAAATCCATTATCGATATCGAAATCCATTTCGAAATCGGAATCCATTTCGATATCGAATTCCATATCGAATTCGAAATCCATTTCGAATTCGAAATCCATTTCGAAATCGAAATCCATATAGATTTTGAAATCCATTTCGATATCGAATTCCATATCAATTTCGAAATACATTTCGAATTCGAAATCCATATCGATATCGAAATCCATTTCGAATTCGAAATCCATTTCGATATCGAAATCCATTTCGATATCGAAATCCATATCAATTTCGAAATCCAATTCGAATTCCAAATCCATATCGATATCGAAATCCATATGGAATTCGAAAACAATTGCGATATCGAAATCCATTTCGATTTCAAAATCCATATCGAATTCGAAATCCATTTCGATTTCGAAACCAATTTTGAAATCGAAATCCATTATCGATATCGAAATCCATTTCGAAATCGGAATCCATTTCGATATCGAAATCCATTTCAAAATCGGAATCCATTTCGATATCGAAATCCATTTCGAAATCGTAATCCATTTCGATGTCGAAATCCATTTCGAAATCGGAATCCATTTAGATATCGAAATCCATTTCGATATCGAATTCCATATCCATTTCGAATTCGAAATCCATATCGAATTCGAAATCCATTTCTATATCGAAATCCATTTCGATTTCGAAATCCATATAGAAATCCATTTCGATATCGAATTCCATATCAATTTCGAAATCCATTTCGAAATCGAAATCCATTTCGATTTCGAAATCCATTTCGATATCGGAATCTATTTCGATATCCATATCAATTTCGAAATCCATTTCGAATTCGAAATCCATATCGATATCGAAATCCATATCGAATTCGAAATCCATTTCGATACCGAAATCCATTTCGATTTCGAAATCCATTTCGATATCGAAATCCATTTTGATTTCGAAGTCCATATCGAATTCTAAGTCCATTTCGAATTCGAAATCCATTTCGATTTCGAAATCCATATATCGAAATCCATTATCGATATCGAACTCCATATCAATTTCGAAATCCATTTCGATATCGAAATCCATTTCAAAATCGAAATCCATTTCGATATCGAAATCCATTTCGAAATCGGAATCCATTTCGATATCGAAATCCATTTCGAAATCGGAATCCATTTGAATATCGAAAACCATTTCGATATCGAATTCCATATCCATTTCGAATTCGAAATCCATATCGAATTCGAAATCCATTTCTATATCGAAATCCATTTCGATTTCGAAATCCATATAGAAATCCATTTCGATTTCGAAATCCATTTCGATTTCGAAATCCTTATAGAAATCCATTTCGACATCGAATTCCATATCAATTTCGAATTCGAAATCCATATCGATATCGAAATCCATATCGAATTCGAAATCCATTTCGATATCGAAATCCATTTCGATTTCGAAATCCATTTCGATATCGAACTCCATATCAATTTCGAAATCAATTTCGAATTTGAAATCCATTTCGATATCGAAATCCATATCGATATCGAAATCCATATCGAATTCGAAATCCATTTCGATATCGAAATCCAAATCATTTTCGAAATCCATTTCGAATTCGAAATCCATATCGATATCGAAATCCATATCGAATTCGAAATCCATATCGAATTCGAAATCCATTTCGATATCGAAATTCATATCGAATTCGAAATCCATTTCGATTTCGAAATCCATATCGATATCGAAATCCATTTTGATATGAAATCCATTTCGATTTCGAAGTCCATATCAATTTCGAAATCCATTTCGAATTCGAAATCCATTTCGATATCGAAATCCATATCGATATCGAAATCCATATCGAATTCGAAATCCATTTCGATTTCGAAATCCATTTGAAATCCATATCGAAATCCATTTTTATATCGAAATCCATTTCGATTTCGAAATCCATTTCGATATCGCAATCCATTTCGATATCGAATTCCATATCGAATTCTAAATTTATTTCGATTTCGAAATCCATTTCGATTTCGAAATCCATATCGAATTCGAAATCCATTTCGATATCGAAATCCATTTCGATTTCGAAATCCATATCGAATTCGAAATCCATATCGAATTCGAAATCCATTTCGGTTTCGAAATCCATTTTGAAATCGAAATCCTTATCGATATCGAAATCCATTTTGAAATCGAAATCCTTATCGATATCGAAATCCATTTCGAAATCGGAATCCATTTCGATATCGAATTCCATATCGAATTCGAAATCCATTTCGAATTCGAAATCCATTTCGAAATCGAAATCCATATAGATATTGAAATCCATTTCGATATCGAATTCCATATCAATTTCGAAATACATTTCGAATTCGAAATCCATATCGATATCGAAATCCATATCGAATTCGAAATCCATTTCGATATCGAAATCCATTTCGATTTCAAAATCCATTTCGATTTCGAAATCCATTTCGATATCGAAATCCATATCGATTTCGAAATCCATTTCGAATTCGAAATCCATTTCGATATCGAAATCCATATCGATATCGAAATCCATATCGAATTCGAAATCCATTTATCGAAATGGAAATCCATTTCGATTTCGAAATCCATTTTGAAATCGAAATCCATATCGATATCGAAATCCATTTTGAAATCGAAATCCTTATCGATATCGAATTCCATATCCATTTCGAATTCGAAATCCATATCGAATTCGAAATCCATATCTATATCGAAATCCATTTCGATTTTGAAATCCATATAGAAATCCATTACGATTTCGAAATCCATTTCGATTTCGAAATCCTTATAGAAATCCATTTCGATATCGAATTCCATATCAATTTCGAAATCCATTTCGAATTCGAAATCCATATCGATATCGAAATCCACATCGAATTCGAAATCCATTTCTATATCGAAATCCATTTCGATTTCGAAATCCATATCATTTTCGAAATCCATTTCGAATTCAAAATCCATATCGATATCGAAATCAATATCGAATTCGAAATCCATATCGAATTCGAAATCCATTTCGATATCGAAATTCATATCGAATTCGAAATCCATTTCGATTTCGAAATCCATATCGAATTCGAAATCCATTTCGATTTCGAAATCCATTTTGAAATCAAAATCCTTATCGATATCGAAATCCATTTCGATATCGAAATCCATTTCGATATCGAAATCCATATAGACATCCATTTTGATATCGAACTCCATATCAATTTCGAAATCAATTTCGAATTTGAAATCCATTTCGATATCGAAATCCATATCGATATCGAAATCCATATCGAATTCGAAATCCATTTCGATATCGAAATCCATATCATTTTCGAAATCCATTTCGAATTCAAAATCCATATCGATATCGAAATCAATATCGAATTCGAAATCCATATCGAATTCGAAATCCATTTCGATATCGAAATTCATATCGAATTCGAAATCCATTTCGATATTCGAAATCCATATCGATATTCGAAATCCATTTCGATATCGAAATCCATTTCGAAATCGAAATCCTTATCGATATCGAAATCCATTTCGATATCGAAATCCATATAGAAATCCATTTTGATATCGAAATCCATATCAATTTCGAAATCCATTTCGAATTCGAAATCCATTTCGATATCGAAATCCATATCGATATCGAAATCCATATCGAATTCGAAATCCATTTCGATATTCGAAATCCATATCATTTCGAAATCCATTTCGATATTCGAAATCCATATCGAATTCGAAATCCATTTCGATTTCGAAATCCATATCGAATTCGAAATCCATTTCGATTTCGAAATCCATTTCGAAATCGAAATCCATTTCGATTTCGAAATCCATTTCGATATCGAAATCCATTTCGATTTCGAAATCCATATAGAAATCCATTTTGATATCGAATTCCATATCGATTTCGAAATCCATTTCGAATTCGAAATCCATTTCGATATCGAAATCCATATCGATATCGAAATCCATATCGAATTCGAAATCCATTTCAAAATCGAAATCCATATCGATTTCGAAATCCATATCGAATTCGAAATCCATTTCGAATTCGAAATCCATTTCGATATCGAAATCCATATCGATATCGAAATCCATTTCGAATTCGAAATCCATTTCGAAATCGAAATCCATATCGATATCGAAATCCATTTCGAATTCGAAATCCATATCGAATTCGAAATCCATTTCGATTTCGAAATCCATATCGATTTCGAAATCCATTTCGAATTCGAAATCCATTTCGATATCGAAATCCATTTCGATATCGAAATCCATTTCGATTTCGAAATCCATTTCGAATTCGAAATCCATTTCGATATCGAAATCCATTTCGATTTCGAAATCCATTTCGATATCGAAATCCATTTCGATTTCGAAATCCATATCGAAATCCTTTTTGATATCGAATTCCATATCAATTTCGAAATCCATATCGAATTCGAAATCCATTTCGAAATCGAAATCCATATCATTTTCGAAATCCATTTCGAATTCGAAATCCATATCGAATTCGAAATCCATTTCGATTTCGAAATCCTTATAGAAATCCATTTCGATATCGAATTCCATATCAATTTCGAATTCGAAATCCATATCGAATTCGAAATCCATTTCTATATCGAAATCCATTTCGATTTCGAAATCCATATAGAAATCCATTTTGATATCGAACTCCATATCAATTTCGAAATCAATTTCGAATTTGAAATCCATTTCGATATCGAAATCCATATCGATATCGAAATCCATATCGAATTCGAAATCCATTTCGATATCGAAATCCAAATCATTTTCGAAATCCATTTCGAATTCAAAATCCATATCGATATCGAAATCAATATCGAATTCGAAATCCATATCGAATTCGAAATCCATTTCGATATCGAAATTCATATCGAATTCGAAATCCATTTCGATTTCGAAATCCATATCGAATTCGAAATCCATTTCGATTTCGAAATCCATTTTGAAATCAAAATCCTTATCGATATCGAAATCCATTTCGATTTCGAAATCCATTTCGATTTCGAAATCCTTATAGAAATCCATTTCGATATCGAATTCCATATCAATTTCGAATTCGAATTCCATATCGAATTCTAAATTTATTTCGATTTCGAAATCCATTTCGATTTCGAAATCCATATCGAATTCGAAATCCATTTCGATATCGAAATCCATTTCGATTTCGAAATCCATATCGAATTCGAAATCCATATCGAATTCGAAATCCATTTCGATTTCGAAATCCATTTTGAAATCGAAATCCTTATCGATATCGAAATCCATTTCGAAATCGGAATCCATTTCGATATCGAATTCCATATCGAATTCGAAATCCATTTCGATATCGAATTCCATATCCATTTCGAATTCGAAATCCATATCGAATTCGAAATCCATTTCGATATCGAATTCCATATCAATTTCGAAATACATTTCGAATTCGAAATCCATATCGATATCGAAATCCATTTCGATATCGAAATCCATTTCGATTTCGAAATCCATTTCGGTATCGAAATCCATTTCGATATCGAAATCCATATCGATTTTGAAATCCATTTCGATATCGAAATCCATTTCGATATCGAATTCCATATCGAATTCTAAATTTATTTCGATTTCGAAATCCATTTCGATTTCGAAATCCATATCGAATTCGAAATCCATTTCGATATCGAAATCCATTTCGATTTCGAAATCCATATCGAATTCGAAATCCATATCGAATTCGAAATCCATTTCGATTTCGAAATCCATTTTGAAATCGAAATCCTTATCGATATCGAAATCCATTTCGAAATCGGAATCCATTTCGATATCGAATTCCATATCGAATTCGAAATCCATTTCGAATTCGAAATCCATTTCGAAATCGAAATCCATATAGATATTGAAATCCATTTCGATATCGAATTCCATATCAATTTCGAAATACATTTCGAATTCGAAATCCATATCGATATCGAAATCCATTTCGAATTCGAAATCCATTTCGATATCGAAATCCATTTCGATATCGAAATCCATATCAATTTCGAAATCCAATTCGAATTCCAAATCCATATCGATATCGAAATCCATATGGAATTCGAAAACAATTGCGATATCGAAATCCATTTCGATTTCAAAATCCATATCGAATTCGAAATCCATTTCGATTTCGAAACCAATTTTGAAATCGAAATCCTTATCGATATCGAAATCCATTTCGAAAACGGAATCCATTTCGATATCGAAATCCATTTCAAAATCGGAATCCATTTCGATATCGAAATCCATTTCGAAATCGTAATCCATTTCGATGTCGAAATCCATTTCGAAATCGGAATCCATTTAGATATCGAAATCCATTTCGATATCGAATTCCATATCCATTTCGAATTCGAAATCCATTTCGAATTCGAAATCCATATCGAATTCGAAATCCATTTCTATATCGAAATCCATTTCGATTTCGAAATCCATATAGAAATCCATTTCGATATCGAATTCCATATCAATTTCGAAATCCATTTCGATATCGAAATCCATTTCGATTTCGAAATCCATTTCGATTTCGAAATCCATATAGGAATCCATTTCGATATCGAATTCCATATCAATTTCGAAATCCATTTCGAATTCGAAATCCATATCGATATCGAAATCCACATAGAATTCGAAATCCATTTCGATACCGAAATCCATTTCGATTTCGAAATCCATTTCGATATCGAAATCCATTTTGATTTCGAAGTCCATATCGAATTCTAAGTCCATATCGAATTCGAAATCCATTTCGATTTCGAAATCCATATAGAAATCCATTTTGATATCGAACTCCATATCAATTTCGAAATCCATTTCGATATCGAAATCCATTTCAAAATCGGAATCCATTTCGATATCGAAATCCATTTCGAAATCGGAATCCATTTCGATATCGAAATCCATTTCGAAATCGGAATCCATTTAAATATCGAAAACCATTTCGATATCGAATTCCATATCCATTTCGAATTCGAAATCCATATCGAATTCGAAATCCATTTCTATATCGAAATCCATTTCGATTTCGAAATCCATATAGAAATCCATTTCGATTTCGAAATCCATTTCGATTTCGAAATCCTTATAGAAATCCATTTCGATATCGAATTCCATATCAATTTCGAATTCGAAATCCATATCGATATCGAAATCCACATCGAATTCGAAATCCATTTCGATATCGAAATCCATTTCGATTTCGAAATCCATTTTGATATCGAACTCCATATCAATTTCGAAATCAATTTCGAATTTGAAATCCATTTCGATATCGAAATCCATATCGATATCGAAATCCATATCGAATTCGAAATCCATTTCGATATCGAAATCCAAATCATTTTCGAAATCCATTTCGAATTCAAAATCCATATCGATATCGAAATCAATATCGAATTCGAAATCCATATCGAATTCGAAATCCATTTCGATATCGAAATTCATATCGAATTCGAAATCCATTTCGATTTCGAAATCCATATCGATATCGAAATCCATATAGAAATCCATTTTGATATCGAATTCCATATCAATTTCGAAATCCATTTCGAATTCGAAATCCATTTCGATATCGAAATCCATATCGATATCGAAATCCATATCGAAATCGAAATCCATTTCGATTTCGAAATCCATATCCATATTCGAAATCCATTTCGATATCGAAATCCATTTCGATTTCGAAATCCATTTCGATTTCGAAATCCATTTCGATATCGAAATCCATTTCGATTTCGAAATCCATTTCGATATCGAAATCCATTTCGATTTCGAATTCCATATAGAAATCCATTTCGATATCGAATTCCATATCAATTTCGAAATCCATTTCGAATTCGAAATCCATATCGATATTCGAAATCCATTTCGATATCGAAATCCATATCGATTTCGAAATCCATTTCGAATTCGAAATCCATTTCGAATTCGAAATCCATTTCGATATCGAAATCCATTTCGATTTCGAAATCCATTTCGATATCGAAATCCATTTCGATATCGAAATCCATTTCGATTTCGAAATCCATTTCGATTTCGAAATCCATATCGATATCGAAATCCATTTCGATTTCGAAATCCATTTCGATATCGAAATCCATTTCGATTTCGAAATCCATATCGAATTCGAAATCCATTTCGATTTCGAAATCCATTTCGAAATCGAAATCCATTTCGATATCGAAATCCATTTCGATATCGAATTCCATATCGAATTCTAAATTTATTTCGATTTCGAAATCCATTTCGATTTCGAAATCCATATCGAATTCGAAATCCATTTCGATATCGAAATCCATTTCGATTTCGAAATCCATATCGAATTCGAAATCCATATCGAATTCGAAATCCATTTCGGTTTCGAAATCCATTTTGAAATCGAAATCCTTATCGATATCGAAATCCATTTTGAAATCGAAATCCTTATCGATATCGAAATCCATTTCGATTTCGAAATCCTTATAGAAATCCATTTCGATATCGAATTCCATATCAATTTCGAAATCCATTTCGAATTCGAAATCCATATCGATATCGAAATCCATATCGAATTCGAAATCCATTTCGATATCGAAATCCATTTCGATTTCGAAATCCATATAGAAATCCATTTTGATATCGAACTCCATATCAATTTCGAAATCAATTTCGAATTTGAAATCCATTTCGATATCGAAATCCATATCGATATCGAAATCCATATCGAATTCGAAATCCATTTCGATATCGAAATCCATATCGATTTCGAAATCCATTTCGAATTCAAAATCCATATCGATATCGAAATCAATATCGAATTCGAAATCCATATCGAATTCGAAATCCATTTCGATATCGAAATTCATATCGAATTCGAAATCCATTTCGATTTCGAAATCCATATCGAATTCGAAATCCATTTCGATTTCGAAATCCATTTTGAAATCAAAATCCTTATCGATATCGAAATCCATTTCGATATCGAAATCCATTTCGATTTCGAAATCCATATAGAAATCCATTTTGATATCGAATTCCATATCAATTTCGAAATCCATTTCGAATTCGATATGGATTTCGAAATCCATTTCGATATCGAAATCCATTTCGATTTCGAAATCCATATAGAAATCCATTTTGATATCGAATTCCATATCGATTTCGAAATCCATTTCGAATTCGAAATCCATTTCGATATCGAAATCCATATCGAATTCGAAATCCATTTCGATATCGAAATCCATTTCGATTTCGAAATCCATATCGAATTCGAAATCCATATCGAATTCGAAATCCATTTCGATTTCGAAATCCATTTCGAAATCGAAATCCATTATCGATATCGAAATCCATTTCGAAATCGAAATCCATATCGATATCGAAATCCATTTCGATTTCGAAATCCATATAGAAATCCATTTCGATATCGAATTCCATATCAATTTCGAAATCCATTTCGAATTCGAAATCCATATCGATATCGAAATCCACATCGAATTCGAAATCCATTTCGATATCGAAATCCATTTCGATTTCGAAATCCATATCGAATTCGAAATCCATTTCGATATCGAAATCCATTTCGATTTCGAAATCCATATCGAATTCGAAATCCATATCGAATTCGAAATCCATTTCGATTTCGAAATCCATTTCGAAATCGAAATCCATTATCGATATCGAAATCCATTTCGAAATCGAAATCCATATCGATATCGAAATCCATTTCGATTTCGAAATCCATATAGAAATCCATTTCGATATCGAATTCCATATCAATTTCGAAATCCATTTCGAATTCGAAATCCATATCGATATCGAAATCCACATCGAATTCGAAATCCATTTCGATATCGAAATCCATTTCGATTTCGAAATCCATATAGAAATCCATTTTGATATCGAACTCCATATCAATTTCGAAATCAATTTCGAATTTGAAATCCATTTCGATATCGAAATCCATATCGATATCGAAATCCATATCGAATTCGAAATCCATTTCGATATCGAAATCCATATCATTTTCGAAATCCATTTCGAATTCGAAATCCATATCGATATCGAAATCAATATCGAATTCGAAATCCATATCGAATTCGAAATCCATTTCGATATCGAAATTCATATCGAATTCGAAATCCATTTCGATTTCGAAATCCATATCGAATTCGAAATCCATTTCGATTTCGAAATCCATTTTGAAATCAAAATCCTTATCGATATCGAAATCCATTTCGATATCGAAATCCATTTCGATATCGAAATCCATATAGAAATCCATTTCGATATCGAATTCCATATCAATTTCGAAATCCATTTCGAATTCGAAATCCATTTCGATATCGAAATCCATATCGATATCGAAATCCATATCGAATTCGAAATCCATTTCGATATCGAAATCCATATCAATTTCGAAATCCATTTCGAATTCGAAATCCATATCGAATTCGAAATCCATTTCGATTTCGAAATCCATATCGAATTCGAAATCCATTTCGATTTCGAAATCCATTTCGATATCGAAATCCATTTCGATTTCGAAATCCATTTCGATATCGAAATCCATTTCGATTTCGAAATCCATATAGAAATCCATTTCGATATCGAATTCCATATCAATTTCGAAATCCATTTCGAATTCGAAATCCATTTCGATATCGAAATCCATATCGATATCGAAATCCATATCGAATTCGAAATCCATTTCGAAATCGAAATCCATATCGATTTCGAAATCCATTTCGAATTCGAAATCCATATCGAATTCGAAATCCATTTCGATTTCGAAATCCATATCGAATTCGAAATCCATTTCGATTTCGAAATCCATTTCGAATTCGAAATCCATTTCGATATCGAAATCCATTTCGATATCGAAATCCATTTCGATTTCGAAATCCATTTCGATTTCGAAATCCATTTCGATATCGAAATCCATTTCGATTTCGAAATCCATATAGAAATCCTTTTTGATATCGAATTCCATTTCAATTTCGAAATCCATTTCGAATTCGAAATCCATATCGATATCGAAATCCGATATCGAATTCCAATCATTTCGAAATCCATTTCGATGTCGAAATCCATATCGAATTCGAAATCCATTTCGATTTCGAAATCCATTTCGATTTCGAAATTCATATCGAAATCCATTTCGATTTCGAAATCCATTTCGATTTCGAAATCCATTTCGATATTCGAAATCCATTTCGATTTCGAAATCCATTTCGATTTCGAAATCCATTTCGATTTCGAAATCCATTTCGATATCGAAATCCATTTCGATTTCGAAATCCATTTCGATATCGAAATCCATTTCGATTTCGAAATCCATATCGAATTCGAAATCCATTTCGATTTCGAAATCCATTTTGAAATCGGAATCCATTTCGATATCGCAATCCATTTCGATATCGAATTCCATATCGAATTCTAAATTTATTTCGATTTCGAAATCCATTTCGATTTCGAAATCCATATCGAATTCGAAATCCATTTCGATATCGAAATCCATTTCGATTTCGAAATCCATATCGAATTCGAAGTCCATATCGAATTCGAAATCCATTTCGATTTCGAAATCCATTTCGAAATCGAAATCCATTTCGATATCGAAATCCATTTTGAAATCGAAATCCATTATCGATATCGAAATCCATTTCGATATCGAAATCCATTTCGATATCGAATCATTCGAATTCGAATCCATTTCGAATTCGAAATCCATTTCGAATTCGAAATCCATTTCGAAATCGAAATCCATATAGATATTGAAATCCATTTCGATATCGAATTCCATATCGATTTCGAAATCCATTTCGAATTCGAAATCCATATCGATATCGAAATCCATATCGAATTCGAAATCCATTTCGAAATTCGAAATCCATTTCGATATCGAAATCCATTTCGATTTCGAAATCCATTTCGATTTCGAAATCCATTTCGATTCGAAATCCATTTCGATTTCGAAATCCATTTCGATTTCGAAATCCATTTCGATATCGAAATCCATATCGATTTCGAAATCCATTTCGATTTCGAAATCCATATCGATATCGAAATCCATATCGAATTCGAAATCCATTTATCGAAATGGAAATCCTTATCGATATCGAAATCCATATCGAATTCGAAATCCATTTCGATATCGAAATCCATATCATTTTCGAAATCCATTTCAAATTCGAAATCCATATCGATATCGAAATCCATATCGAATTCGAAATCCATATCGAATTGAAATGATATCGAAATCCATATCGAATTCGAAATCCATTTCGATATCGAAATCCATATCGAATTCGAAATCCATTTCGATATCGAAATCCATATCATTTTCGAAATCCATTTCGAATTCGGAATCCATATCGATATCGAAATCCATATCGAATTCGAAATCCATATCGAATTCGAAATCCATTTCGAAATCCATATCGAATTAGGAATCCATTTCGATTTCGAAATCCATTTCGAAATCCATATCGAAATCCATTTCTATATCGAAATCCATTTCGATATCGAAATCCATTTCGATTTCGAAATCCATTTCGATTTCGAAAACAATTTCGATATCGAAATCCATTTCGATTTCGAAATCCATTTCGATTTCGAAATCAATTTCGATATCGAAATACATTTCGATTTCGAAATCCATTTCGATATCGAAATCCATTTCGATTTCGAAATCCATATAGAAATCTATTTTGATATCGAATTCCATATCAATTTCGAAATCCAAATCGAATTCGAAATCCATATCGAATTCGAAATCCATTTCGATATCGAAGTCCATACCGATTTTCGAAATGCATTTCGAAGTCGAAATCCATTTGGAATTCAAAATCCATTTCGATATCGAAATCCATTTCGATTTCGAAATCCATTTCGATATCGAAATCCATTTCGATTTCGAAATCCATTTCGATATCGAAATCCATTTCGATTTCGAAATCCATTTCGATTTCGAAATCCATTTCGATATCGAAATCCATTTCGATTTCGAAATCCATTTCGATATCGAAATCCTTTTCGATATCGAAATCCATTTCGATTTCGAAATCCCTTTCGGTTTCGAAATCCATTTTGAAATCGGAGTCCATTTCGATATCGAAATCCATTTCGATATCGAATTCCATATCGAATTCTAAATTTATTTCGATTTCGAAATCCATTTCGATTTCGAATTCCATATCGAATTCGAAATCCATTTCGATATCGAAATCCATTTCGATATTGAAATCCATTTCGAAAACGGAATCCATTTCGATTTCGAAATCCATATATCGAAATCCATTTCGATATCGAATTCCATATCAATTTCGAAATCCATTCCGAAATTGAAATCCACATCGATATTGAAATCCATTTCGAATTCGAAATCCATTTCGAAAACGGAATCCATTTTGATATCGAATTCCATATCGATTTCGAAATCCATTTCGATTTCGAATTCCATATCGAATTCGAAATCCATTTCGATATCGAAATCCATTTCGATATTGAAATCCATTTCGAAAACGGAATCCATTTCGATTTCGAAATCCATATAGAAATCCATTTCGATATCGAATTCCATATCAATTTCGAAATCCATTTCGATATCGAAATCCATTTCGAAGTCGAAATCCATTTGGAATTCAAAATCCATTTCGATATCGAAATCCATTTCGATTTCGAAATTCATATCGAAATCCATTTCGATTTCAAAATCCATTTCGATATCGAAATCCATTTCGATTTCGAAATCCATATAGAAATCCATTTCGATATCGAATTCCATATCAATTTCGAAATCCATTCCGAAATTGAAATCCACATCGATATTGAAATCCATTTCGAATTCGAAATCCATTTCGAAAACGGAATCCATTTCGATATCGAATTCCATATCGAATTCGAAATCCATTTCGAATTCGAAATCCATTTCGAAATCGAAATCCGTATAGATATTGAAATCCATTTCGATATCGAAATCCATATCGAATTCGAAATCCATTTCGATATCGAAATCCATATCGAAATCCATTTCGATATCGAATTCCATATCAATTTCGAAATCCATTTCGAATTCGAAATCCATATCGATATCGAAATCCATTTCGAAATCGAAATCCGTATAGATATTGAAATCCATTTCGATATCGAATTCCATATCAATTTCGAAATCCATTTCGAATTCGAAATCGATATCGAAATCCATATCGAATTCGAAATCCATATCGAATTCGAAATCCATTTCGATATCGAAATCCATTTCGATTTCGAAATCCATATAGAAATCCATTTCGATATCGAATTCCATATCAATTTCGAAATCCATTTCGATATCGAAATCCATTTCGATTTCGAAATCCATATAGAAATCCATTTTGATATCGAATTCCATATCAATTTCGAAATCCATTTCGAATTCGAAATCCATTTCGATATCGAAATCCATTTCGATTTCGAAATCCATATAGAAATCCATTTCGATATCGAATTCCATATCAATTTCGAAATCCATTTCGATATCGAAATCCATTTCGATTTCGAAATCCATATAGAAATCCATTTTGATATCGAATTCCATATCAATTTCGAAATCCATTTCGAATTCGAAATCCATTTCGATATCGAAATCCATTTCGATTTCGAAATCCATATAGAAATCCATTTCGATATCGAATTCCATATCAATTTCGAAATCCATTTCGATATCGAAATCCATTTCGATATCGAAATCCATATCGATATCGAAATCCACATCGATATTGAAATCCAATTCGAAATCGAAATCCGTATAGATATTGAAATCCATTTCGATATCGAATTCCATATCAATTTCGAAATCCATTTCGAATTCGAAATCCATATCGATATCAAAATCCATTTCGATTTCGAAATCCCTTTCGGTTTCGAAGTCCATTTTGAAATCGGAGTCCATTTCGATATCGAAATCCATTTCGATATCGAATTCCATATCGAATTCTAAATTTATTTCGATTTCGAAATCCAATTCGATTTCGAATTCCATATCGAATTCGAAATCCATTTCGATATCGAAATCCATTTCGATATTGAAATCCATTTCGAAAACGGAATCCATTTCGATATCGAAATCCATTTCGATTTCGAAATCCATATAGAAATCCATTTCGATATCGAATTCCATATCAATTTCGAAATCCATTCCGAAATTGAAATCCATATCGATATTGAAATCCATTTCGTATTCGAAATCCATTTCGAAATCGAAATCCGTATAGATATTGAAATCCATTTCGATATCGAATTCCATATCAGTTTCGAAATCCATTTCGATATCGAAATCCATTTCGAAGTCGAAATCCATTTGGAATTCAAAATCCATTTCGATATCGAAATCCATTTCGATTTCGAAATTCATATCGAAATCCATTTCGATTTCAAAATCCATTTCGATATCGAAATCCATTTCGATTTCGAAATCCATATAGAAATCCATTTCGATATCGAATTCCATATCAATTTCGAAATCCATTCCGAAATTGAAATCTACATCGATATTGAAATCCATTTCGAATTCGAAATCCATTTCGAAAACGGAATCCATTTCGATATCGAATTCCATATCGAATTCGAAATCCATTTCGAATTCGAAATCCATTTCGAAATCGAAATCCATATAGATATTGAAATCCATTTCGACATCGAAATCCATATCGAATTCGAAATCCATTTCGATATCGAAATCCATATAGAAATCCATTTCGATATCGAAATCCATATCGATTTCGAAATCCATTTCGAATTCGAAATCCATATCGATATCGAAATCCATTTCGAAATCGAAATCCATATAGATATTGAAATCCATTTCGATATCGAATTCCATATCAATTTCGAAATCCATTTCGAATTCGAAATCCATATCGATATCGAAATCCATATCGAATTCGAAATCCATTTCGATATCGAAATCCATTTCGATTTCGAAATCCATATAGAAATCCATTTCGATATCGAATTCCATATCAATTTCGAAATCCATTTCGATATCGAAATCCATTTCGATTTCGAAATCCATATAGAAATCCATTTCGATATCGAATTCCATATCAATTTCGAAATCCATTTCGAATTCGAAATCCATTTCGATATCGAAATCCATTTCGATTTCGAAATCCATTTCGATATCGAAATCCATTTCGATATCGAAATCCATATCAAATTCGAAATCCATTTCGATATCGAAATCCATTTCGATATCGAAATCCATATCGAATCAAATCCATTTTGATATCGAAATCCATATCAATTTCGAAATCCATTTCGAATTCGAAATCCATTTCGATATCGAAATCCATATCGATATCGAAATCCACATCGATATTGAAATCCATTTCGAAATCGAAATCCGTATAGATATTGAAATCCATTTCGATATCGAAATCCATATCAATTTCGAAATCCATTTCGAATTCGAAATCCATATCGATATCGAAATCCATTTCGATATCGAAATCCATTTCGATTTCGAAGTCCATTTCGAAATCGAAGTCCATTTCGATATCGAAATCCATTTCGATATCGAATTCCATATCGAATTCGAAATCCATTTCGATTTTCGAAATCCATTTCGATTTCGAATTCCATATCGAATTCGAAATCCATTTCGATATCGAAATCCATTTCGATATTGAAATCCATTTCGAAATCGAATGAATCCATTTCGATATCGAAATCCATTTCGATTTCGAAATCCATATCAGAAATCCATTTCGATATTCGAATTCCATATCAATTTCGAAATCCATTTCGAAATTCGAAATCCATATCGATATCGAAATCCATTTCGATTTCGAAATCCATTTCGAAATCGAAATCCATATAGATATTCGAAATCCATTTCGAAATCGAAATCCATATCAATTTCGAAATCCATTTCGATTTCGAAGTCCATTTCGATTTCGAAATTCATATCGAAATCCATTTCGATTTCGAAATCCATTTCGGATATCGAAATCCATTTCGATTTCGAAATCCATTTCGAAATCCATTTCGATATCGAAATCCATATCAATTTCGAAATCCATTTCGAAATTCGAAATCCACATCGATATTGAAATCCATTTCAAATTCGAAATCCATATCGAAATCGGAGTCCATATCGATATCGAAATTCCATATCGAATTCGAAATCCATTTCGAATTCGAAATCCATTTCGAAATCGAAATCCATATAGATATTGAAATCCATTTCGATATCGAATTCCATATCGATTTCGAAATCCATTTCGAATTCGAAATCCATATCGATATCGAAATCCATTTCGATATCGAAATTCATTTCGATATCGAAATCCATATCGAAATCCATTTCAATATCGAAATCCATATCAATTTCGAAATCCATTTCGAATTCGAAATCCATATCAAATTCGAAATCCATTTCGAATTCGAAATCCATATCGATATCGAAATCCATTTCGATATCGAATTCCATATCGAATTTCGAAATCCATTTCGAATTCGAAATCCATATCAATTTCGAAATCCATATCGAATTCGAAATCCATTTCGATATCGAAATCCATTTCGATTTCGAAGTCCATATAGAAATCCATTTCGATATTCGAATCCATATCAATTTCGAAATCCATTTCGAATTCGAAATCCATTTCGATTTCGAAATCCATATAGAAATCCATTTTGATATCGAAATCCATTTCAAATTCGAAATCCATTTCGAATTCGAAATCCATTTCGATATCGAAATCCATTTCGATTTCGAAATCCAATCAATATTGAAATCCATTTCGATATCGAATTCCATATCAATTTCGAAATCCATTTCGATATCGAAATCCATTTCGATTTCGAAATCCATATAGAAATCCATTTCGATATCGAATTCCATATCGAATTTCGAAATCCATATCGAATTCGAAATCCATATTCGATATCGAAATCCATATCGATATCGAAATCCATTTCGATATTGAAATCCATTTCGAAATCGAAATCCGTATAGATATTAATATCCATTTCGATATCGAATTCCATATCAATTTCGAAATCCATTTCGAATTCGAAATCCATATCGATATCAAAATCCATATTGATATTCGAAATCCATATCGATATCGAAATCCATTCGATATCGAAATCCATTTCGATATCGAAATCCATTTCGAATTCGAAATCCATATAGAAATCCATTTCGATATCGAAATCCATATCGATATCGAAATCCATATCGAATTCGAAATCCATTTCGATATCGAAATCCATTTCGATATCGAAATCCATTTCGATATCGAAATCCATTTCGATTTCGAAATCCATATCGAATTCGAAATCCATTTCGATATCGAAATCCATATCGATTTCGAAATCCATTTCGATATCGAAATCCATATAGAAATCCATTTCGATATCGAATTCCATATCTATTTCGAAATCCATTTCGAATTCGAAATCCATATCGATATTCGAAATCCATATCGAATTCGAAATCCATTTCGATATCGAAATCCATTTCAATTTCGAAATCCATATCGAAATCCATTTCGATATCGAATTCCATATCAATTTCGAAATCCATTTCGAATTCGAAATCCATTTCGATATCGAAATCCATATCGATTTCGAAATCCATATCGATTTCGAAATCCATTTCAATATCGAATCCATATCGATATTCGAAATCCATTTCGAAATCGAAATCCATTTCGAATTCGAAATCCACTTCGATATCGAAATCCATATCGATTTCGAAATTCATATCGAAATCCATTTCGATATCGAAATCCATTTCGAATTCGAAATCCATATCGATATCGAAATCCATTTCGATATTCGAAATCCATTTCGATATCGAAATCCATTTCGATTTCGAAATCCATATAGAAATCCATTTCGATATCGAAATTCATATCAATTTCGAAATCCATTTCGAATTCGAAATCCATTTCGATATCGAAATCCATATCGATATCGAAATCCATTTCGATTTCGAAGTCCATTTCAATATCGAAATCCATTTCGATATCGAATTCCATATCGAAATCCATTCGAATTCGAAATCCATTTCGATATCGAAATCCATTTCGATTTCGAAATCCATTTCGATATCGAAATCCATTTCGATTTCGAAATCCATTTCGATATCGAAATCCATATCGAAATCCATTTCGATATCGAATTCCATATCAATTTCGAAATCCATTTCGATATTCGAAATCCATTTCGAATTCGAAATCCATTTCGATACTCGAAATCCATTTCGATATCGAAATCCATTTCGATATTCGAAATCCATTTCGATATTCGAAATCCATTTCGATATCGAAATCCATTTCGATTTCGAAATCCATTATCGAATATTGAAATCCATATCGATTTCGAAATCCATTTCGATATCGAAATCCATTTCGATTTCGAAATCCATTTCGAATTCGAAATCCATATCGAATTCGAAGTCCATTTCGATATCGAAATCCATTTCAATTTCGAAGTCCATATCAAATTCGAAATCCATATCGATATCGAAATCCATTTCGAAATCGAAATCCATATCGATATCGAAATCCATTTCGAAATCGAAATCCATTTCGATTTCGAAATCCATTTCGAAATCGAAATCCATTTCGATATCGAAATCCATTTCGATATCGAATTCCATATCCATTTCGAAATTCGAAATCCATATCGATTTCGAATCCATTTCGATATCGAAATCCATTTCGATTTCGAAATCCATTTCGATATCGAAATCCATTTCGATATCGAAATCCATTTCGATTTCGAAATTCATATCGAATTCGAAATCCATTTCGATTTCGAAATCCATTTTGAAATCGAAATCCAGTATCGATATCGAAATCCATTTCGATATCGAAATCCATTTCGATATCGAAATCCATTTCGAATATCGAAATCCATTTCGAAATCGAAATCCATATCGATATTGAAATCCATTTCAAATTCGAAATCCATTTCGAATTCGAAATCCATTTCGATATCGAAGTCCATATCGATTTCGAAATCCATTTCGAAATCGAAATCCATTTCGAATTCGAAATCCATTTCGAATATCGAAATCCATTTCGATATTCGAAATCCATTTCGATATCGAAATCCATTTCAATTTCGAAATCCATATCGAATTCGAAATCCATTTCGATCTCGAAATCCATATCGAATTCGAAATCCATTTCGATATCGAAATCCTTTTCGATTTCGAAATCCATATCAAATTCGAAATCCATTTCGATTTCGAAATCCATGTAGAAATCCATTTCGATATCGAAATCCATTTCGATTTCGAAATCCATTTCGATTTCGAAGTCCATATCGATTCGAGTCCATTTCGATTTCGAAATCCATTTCGAAATCGAAATCCATTTCGAAATCGAAATCCACATCGATATTGAAATCCATTTCGAATTCAAAATCCATTTCGATATCGAAATCCATTTCGATTTCGAATTTCATATCGAAATCCATTTCGAATTCGAAGTCCATTTCGATATCGAAATCCATTTCGATTTCGAAATCCATTTCGATATCGAAATCCATTTCGATTTCGAAATCCATATCGATATCGAAATCCATATCGAATTCAAAATCCATTTCGATATCGAAATCCATTTCGATATCGAACTCCATTTCGATTTCGAAATCCATATCGATTTCGAAATCCATTTCGATTTCGAAATCCATTTCGATTTCGAAATCCATTTCGATTTCGAAATGCATTTCGATTTCGAAATCCATATCGATATTCGAAATCCATATCGAATTAAAATCCATTTCGATATCGAAATCCATTTCGATATCGAAATCCATTTCGATATCGAAATCCATTTCGATATCGAAATCCATTTCGATATCGAACTCCATTTCAATATTCGAAATCCATATCGATATCGAAATCCATATCGATATCGAAATCCATATCGAATTCGAAATCCATTTCGATATCGAAATCCATATCGATTTCGAAATCCATATCGAATTCGAAATCCATTTCGATATCGAAATCCATATCGATATTTGAAATCCATTTCGATTTCGAAATCCATTTCGATATCGAAATCCATTTCGATTTCGAAATTCATATCAAATTCGAAATCCATATCGATTTCGAAATCCATTTCGATATCGAAATCCATTTCGATTTCGAAATCCATTTCGATATCGAAATCCATTTCGATTTCGAAATCCATATCAATTTCGAAATCCATTTCGAATTCGAAATCCATATCGATATCGAAATCCATATCGATATTCGAAGTCCATTTCGATATCGAAATCCATTTCGATTTCGAAATCCATTTCGATTTCGAAATCCATTTCGAATTGAAATCCATTTCGATATCGAAATCCATTTCAAATTCGAAATCCATTTCGAATTCAAATCCATTTCGATATTCGAAATCCATATCGATATCGAAATCCATTTCGAAATCGAAATCCATTTCGATATCGAAATCCATATCGAATTCGAAATCCATTTCGATATTCGAAATCCATTTCGATATCGAAATCCATTTCGATTTCGAAATCCATATTCGAATTCGAAATCCATTTCGATTTCGAAATCCATTTCGATATCGAAATCCATTTCGATTTCGAAATCCATTTCGATATCGAAATCCATTTCGATTTCGAAGTCCATATCGAATTCGAAATCCATTTCGAATTCGAAATCCATTTCGATATCGAAATCCATTTCGATTTCGAAATCCATATCGAATTCGAAATCCATTTCGATTTCGAAATCCATTTCGAAATCGAAATCCATTTCGATATCGAAATCCATTTCGATATCGAAATCCATTTCGAAATTCTAAATCCATTTCGATATTCGAAATCCATTTCGATATCGAAATCCATTTCGATATCGAAATCCATTTCGATATCGAAATCCATTTCGATTTCGAAATCCATATCGATATCGAAATCCATATCGAATTCGAAATCCATTTCGATATCGAAATCCATTTCGATTTCGAAATCCATATCGAATTCGAAATCCATTTCGATATCGAAATCCATTTCGAATATTCGAAATCCATATCGATTTCGAAATCCATTTCGATATCGAAATCCATTTCGATTTCGAAATCCATTTCGATATCGAAATCCATTTCGATATCGAAATCCATTTCGAATTCGAAATCCATTTCGATATCGAAATCCATATCGAAATCCATTTCGATATCGAAATCCATTTCGATTTCGAAATCCATTTCGATATCGAAATCCATATCGAATATCGAAATCCATTTCGATATCGAAATCCATTTCGATATTCGAAATCCATTTCGATATCGAAATCCATATCGAATTCGAAATCCATTTCGATATCGAAATCCATTTCGATATTCGAAATCCATTTCGAATATCGAAATCCATTTCGATATCGAAATCCATATCGATATTCGAAATCCATATCGAATCGAAATCCATTTCGATTTCGAAATCCATTTCGATATCGAAATCCATTTCGATATTCGAAATCCATTTCGATATCGAAATCCATTTCGATTTCGAAATCCATATCGAATTCGAAATCCATTTCGATATCGAAATCCATTTCGAAATCGAAATCCATTTCGAAATCGAAATCCATTTCGATATCGAAATCCATTTCGATATCGAAATCCATTTCGATATCGAAATCCATTTCGATATCGAATCCTATTGAAATCCATTTCGATATTCGAAATCCATTTCGAATTCGAAATCCATATCGAAATCGAAATCCATATCGAAATCGAAATCCATTTCGATATCGAAATCCATTTCGATTTCGAAATCCATATCGAATTCGAAATCCATTTCGATATCGAAATCCATTTCAATTTCGAAATCCATATCGATATCGAAATCCATATCGAATTCGAAATCCATTTCGATATCGAAATCCATTTCGATTTCGAAATCCATATCGAATTCGAAATCCATTTCGATTTCGAAATCCATTTCGATATCGAAATCCATTTCGATATCGAAATCCATTTCGAATTCGAAATCCATTTCGATTTCGAAATCCATTTCGATATCGAAATCCATATCGATTTCGAAGTCCATTTCGATATCGAAATCCATTTCGATTTCGAAATCCATATCGAATTCGAAATCCATTTCGATTTCGAAATCCATTTCGAAATCGAAATCCATATCGATATCGAAATCCATTTCGAAATCGAAATCCATTTCGATTTCGAAATCCATTTCGAAATCGAAATCCATTTCGATATCGAAATCCATTTCGATATCGAATTCCATATCCATTTCGAAATCGAAATCCATATCGAATTCGAAATCCATTTCGATATCGAAATCCATTTCGATTTCGAAATCCATTTCGATATCGAAATCCATTTCGATATCGAAATCCATTTCGATTTCGAAATCCAATCGAATTCGAAATCCATTTCGATTTCGAAATCCATTTCGAAATCGAAATCCATATCGATATCGAAATCCATTTCGAAATCGAAATCCATTTCGATATCGAAATCCATTTCGATATCGAAATCCATTTCGATTTCGAAATCCATTTCGATATCGAAATCCATATCGATATTCGAAATCCATTTCGATATCGAAATCCATATCGATTTCGAAATCCATTTCGATTTCGAAATCCATTTCGATATCGAAATCCATTTCGATATCGAAATCCATTTCGATTTCGAAATCCATATCGAATTCGAAATCCATTTCGATTTCGAAATCCATTTCGAAATCGAAATCCATATCGATATCGAAATCCATTTCGAAATCGGAATCCATTTCGATTTCGAAATCCATTTCGAAATCGGAATCCATTTCGATATCGAAATCCATTTCGATATCGAATTCCATATCCATTTCGAATTCGAAATCCATTATCGAATTCGAAATCCATTTCGATATCGAAATCCATTTCGATTTCGAAATCCATATAGAAATCCATTTCGATATCGAAATCCATTTCAATTTCGAAATCCATTTCGATTTCGAAATCCATATCGAATTCGAAATCCATATCGATTTCGAAATCCATTTCGATATCGAAATCCATTTCGATATCGAAATCCATTTCGAATTCGAAATCCATTTCGATATCGAAATCCATTTCGATATCGAAATCCATTTCGATATCGAAATCCATTTCGAATTCGAAATCCATTTCGAAATCGAAATCCATATCGATATTGAAATCCATTTCGAATTCAAAATCCATTTCGATATCGAAATCCATTTCGATTTCGAATTTCATATCGAAATCCATTTCGATATTCGAAATCCATTTCGATATCGAAATCCATTTCGATTTCGAAATCCATTTCGATATCGAAATCCATTTCGATATCGAAATCCATTTCGATATCGAAATCCATTTCGATATCGAAATCCATTTCGATTTCGAAATCCATTTCGATATTCGAAATCCATTTCGATTTCGAAATCCATTTCGATATCGAAATCCATATCGATTTCGAAATCCATTTCGATTTCGAAATCCATTTCGATATCGAAATCCATATCGATATCGAAATCCATATCGAATTCGAAATCCATTTCGATATCGAAATCCATATCGATATCGAAATCCATATCGAATTCGAAATCCATTTCGATATCGAAATCCATTTCGATATCGAAATCCATTTCGATATCGAAATCCATTTCGATTTCGAAATCCATTTCGAATTCGAAATCCATTTCGATATCGAAATCCATTTCGATATCGAAATCCATTTCGATTTCGAAATCCATATATCGAAATCCATTTCGATATCGAAATCCATATCAATTTCGAAATCCATTTCGAATTCGAAATCCATTTCGATATCGAAATCCATTTCGATATCGAAATCCATATCGAATTCGAAATCCATTTCGATATCGAAATCCATTTCGATATCGAAATCCATTTCGATATCGAAATCCATTTCGATATTGAAATCCATTTCGATTTCGAAATCCATTTCGATTTCGAAATCCATATCGAATTCGAAATCCATATCGATTTCGAAATCCATTTCGATATCGAAATCCATTTCGATTTCGAAATCCATATAGAAATCCATTTCGATATCGAATTCCATATCAATTTCGAAATCCATTTCGAATTCGAAATCCATATCGATATCGAAATCCATATCGAAATCGAAATCCATTTCGATATTCGAAATCCATTTCGATATCGAAATCCATTTCGATATCGAAATCCATATCGATTTCGAAATCCATTTCGATTTCGAAATCCATTTCGATATCGAAATCCATTTCGATATTCGAAATCCATTTCGATTTCGAAATCCATTTCGATATTCGAAATCCATTTCGATTTCGAAATCCATTCGATATCGAAATCCATTTCGATATCGAAATCCATATCGATTTCGAAATCCATTTCGAATTCGAAATCCATTTCGATATCGAAATCCATTTCGATATCGAAATCCATTTCGATATCGAAATCCATTTCGATTTCGAAATCCATATCGAATTCGAAATCCATTTCGATATCGAAATCCATTTCGATATTCGAAATCCATATCGAATTCGAAATCCATTTCGATATCGAAATCCATTTCGAAATTTCGAAATTCATATCGAAATCCATTTCGATTTCGAAATCCATTTTGAATTCGAAATCCATATCGAATTCGAAATCCATTTCGATATCGAAATCCATATCGATTTCGAAATCCATATCGATATCGAAATCCATTTCGATTTCGAAATCCATTCGATATCGAAATCCATTTCGATATCGAAATCCATATCGATTTCGAAATCCATTTCGATTTCGAAATCCATATCGATATCGAAATCCATTTCGAATTCGAAATCCATTTCGATTTCGAAATCCATATAGAAATCCATTTCGATATCGAAATCCATATCAATTTCGAAATCCATTTCGAATTCGAAATCCATTTCGATATCGAAATCCATATCGATATCGAAATCCATTTCGAAATCGAAATCCATTTCGATATCGAAATCCATATCGAATTCGAAATCCATTTCGATATCGAAATCCATATCGATATTCGAAATCCATTTCGAATTCGAAATCCATTTCGAATTCGAAATCCATTTCGATATCGAAATCCATTTCGATTTCGAAATTCATATCGAAATCCATTTCGATTTCGAAATTCATTTCGATATCGAAATCCATTTCGATATCGAAATCCATTTCGATTTCGAAATCCATATCGATTTCGAAATCCATTTCGATTTCGAAATCCATTTCGATATCAAAATCCATTTCGATTTCGAAATCCATTGCGATATCGAAATCCATTTCGATTTCGAAATCCATATCGAATTTGAAATCCCTTTCGATTTCGAAATCCATTTTGAAATCGAAATCCATTTCGAAATCGGAAGCCATTTCGATATCGAAATCCATTTCGAAATTGGAATCCATTTCGATATCGAAATCCATTTCGATATCGAATTCCATATCCATTTCGAACTCGAAATCCATATCGAATTCGAAATCCATTTCGATATCGAAATCCATTTCGATTTCGAAATCCATATCGAATTCGAAATCCATATCGAATTCGAAATCCATTTCGATATCGAAATCCATATCGATTTCGAAATCCATTTCGATATCGAAATCCATTTCGATTTCGAAATCCATATAGAAATCCATTTCGATATCGAATTCCATATCAATTTCGAAATCCAATTCGAATTCGAAATCCATTTCGATTTCGAAACCAATTTTGAATTCGAAATCCTTATCGATATCGATATCCATTTCGAATTCGGAATCCATTTCGATATCGAATTCCATATCGAATTCTAAATTTATTTCGATTTCGAAATCCATATCGAATTCGAAATCCATTTCGATATCGAAATCCATTTCGATTTCGAAAACCATATCGAATTTGAAATCCATATCGAATTCGAAATCCATTTCGATATGGAAATCCATTTCGATTTCGAAATCTATATCGAATTCGAAATCCATTTCGATTTCGAAATCCATTTTGAAATCGAAATCCATTTCGATATCGAAATCCATTTCGAATTCTAAATTTATTTCGATTTCGAAATCCATTTCGATATCGAAATCCATTTCGATTTCAAAATCCATATCGAATTCGAAGTCCATTTCGATTTCGAAATCCATTTCGATATTCGAAATCCATTTCGATTTCGAAATCCATTTCGAATTTCGAAATCCATTTCGATATCGAAATCCATTTCGATTTCGAAATCCATTTCGATTTCGAAATCCATTTCGAATTCGAAATCCATTTCGATATCGAAATCCATTTCGATATCGAAATCCATATCGATATTCGAAATCCATTTCGAATTCGAAATCCATTTCGAAATCGAAATCCATTTCGATTTCGAAATCCATTTCGATATCGAAATCCATTTCGATTTCGAAATCCATATCGAATTCGAAATCCATTTCGATTTCGAAATCCATTTCGAAATCGAAATCCATTTCGATATCGAAATCCATTTCGAATATCGAAATCCATATCGAATTCGAAATCCATTTCGATTTCGAAATCCATTTCGAATTCGAATCCATTTCGAAATCGAAATCCATTTCGATATCGAAATCCATTTCGATATCGAAATCCATTTCGATATCGAAATCCATATCGAATTCGAAATCCATTTCGAATTCGAAATCCATTTCGATATCGAAATCCATATCGATATTCGAAATCCATTTCGATATCGAAATCCATTTCAATTTCGAAATCCATTTCGATATTCGAAATCCATATCGATTTCGAAATCCATTTCGAATTCGAAATCCATTTCGATTTCGAAATCCATTTCGATATCAAAATCCATTTCGATTTCGAAATCCATTTCGATATCGAAATCCATTTCGATTTCGAAATCCATATCGAATTCGAAATCCATTTCGATTTCGAAATCCATTTCGAAATCGAAATCCATTTCGAAATCGAAATCCATTTCGATATCGAAATCCATTTCGAAATTGGAATCCATTTCGATATCGAAATCCATTTCGATATCGAATTCCATATCCATTTCGAACTCGAAATCCATATCGAATTCGAAATCCATTTCGATATCGAAATCCATTTCGATTTCGAAATCCATATCGAATTCGAAATCCATATCGAATTCGAAATCCATTTCGATATCGAAATCCATATCGATTTCGAAATCCATTTCGATATCGAAATCCATTTCGATTTCGAAATCCATATAGAAATCCATTTCGATATCGAATTCCATATCAATTTCGAAATCCAATTCGAATTCGAAATCCATTTCGATTTCGAAATCCAATTTCGAATTCGAAATCCATATCGATATCGAAATCCATTTCGAATTCGGAATCCATTTCGATATCGAATTCCATATCGAATTCTAAATTTATTTCGTTTTCGAAATCCATTTCGATATTCGAAATCCATTTCGATATCGAAATCCATTTCGATTTCGAAATCCATATCGAATTTGAAATCCATATCGAATTCGAAATCCATTTCGATATGGAAATCCATTTCGATTTCGAAATCTATATCGAATTCGAAATCCATTTCGATTTCGAAATCCATTTTGAAATCGAAATCCATTTCGATATCGAAATCCATTTCGAATTCTAAATTTATTTCGATTTCGAAATCCATTTCGATATCGAAATCCATATCGATTTCGAAATCCATATTCGAATATCGAAATCCATTTCGATTTCGAAATCCATATCAAATTCGAAATCCATTTCGATTTCGAAATCCATTTTGAAATCGAAATCCTTATCGATATCGAAATCCATTTCGAAATCGGAATCCATTTCGATTTCGAAATCCATTTCGAAATCGAAATCCATTTCGATATCGAAATCCATTTCGATATCGAATTCCATATCCATTTCGAATTCGAAATCCATATCGAATTCGAAATCCATTTCGATATCGAAATCCATTTCGATTTCGAAATCCATATCGAATTCGAAATCCATTTCGATATCGAAATCCATTTCGATTTCGAAATCCATATCGAATTCGAAATCCATTTCGATTTCGAAATCCATTTTGAAATCGAAATCCATTATCGATATCGAAATCCATTTCGAAATCGAAATCCATTTCGATATCGAAATCCATTTCGATATCGAAATCCATTTCGAATTCGAAATCCATTTCGAAATCGAAATCCATATCGATATTCGAAATCCATTTCGAAATCGAAATCCATTTCGATATCGAAATCCATTTCGAATTCGAAATCCATTTCGAAATCGAAATCCATATCGATATCGAAATCCATTTCGATATCGAAATCCATATCGATTTCGAAATCCATATCAATTTCGAAATCCATTTCGTATTCGAAATCCATTTCGATATCGAAATCCATTTCGATATCGAAATCCATTTCGATATCGAAATCCATTTCGATTTCGAAATCCATTCGAATCGAAATCCATTTCGATATCGAATTCCATATCGATTTCGAAATCCATTTCGAATTCGAAATCCATTTCGATATCGAAATCCATTTCGATATCGAAATCCATATCGAATTCGAAATCCATTTCGATATCGAAATCCATTTCGATTTCGAAATCCATATCGAATTCGAAATCCATTTCGATATCGAAATCCATTTCGATATCGAAATCCATTTCGATTTCGAAATCCATTTCGATATCGAAATCCATTTCGATTTCGAAATCCATATCGAAATCGAAATCCATATCGATATCGAAATCCATTTCGATATCGAAATCCATTTCGATATCGAAATCCATTTCGATTTCGAAATCCATATAGATCAATCCATTTCGATATCGAATTCCATATCAATTTCGAAATCCATTTCGAATTCGAAATCCATATCGATATCGAAATCCATATCGAATTCGAAATCCATTTCGATATCGAAATCCATTTCGATTTCGAAATCCATATAGAAATCCATTTCGATATCGAATTCCATATCAATTTCGAAATCCATATCGAATTCGAAATCCATTTCGATATCGAAATCCATATCGATATCGAAATCCATTTCGAAATCGGAATCCATTTCGATATCGAAATCCATATCGAATTCGAAATCCATTTCGATATCGAAATCCATTTCGATTTTCGAAATCCATTTCGAATTCAAATCCATATCGAATTCGAAATCCATTTCGATATCGAAATCCATTTCGATTTCGAAATCCATATCGAAATCCATATCGATTTCGAAATCCATTTCGATATCGAAATCCATTTCGATTTCGAAATCCATTTCGATATCGAAATCCATTTCGATTTCGAAATCCATATCGAATTCGAAATCCATTTCGATTTCGAAATCCATTTCGATATCGAAATCCATTTCGATTTCGAAATCCATTTCGATATCGAAATCCATTTCGATTTCGAAATCCATATCGAATTCGAAATCCATTTCGAATATCGAAATCCATTTCGAAATCGGAATCCATTTCGATATCGAAATCCATTTCGAAATTGAATCCATTTCGATATCGAAATCCATTTCGATTTCGAAATCCATTTCGATATCGAAATCCATTTCGAAATCGAAATCCATTTCGATATCGAAATCCATTTCGATATCGAATTCCATATCCATTTCGATATTCGAAATCCATATCGAATTCGAAATCCATTTCGATATCGAAATCCATTTCGATTTCGAAATCCATATCGATTTCGAAATCCATTTCGATATCGAAATCCATATCGATTTCGAAATCCATTTCGATATTCGAAATCCATTTCGATATCGAAATCCATTTCGATTTCGAAATCCATTTCGATTTCGAAATCCATTTCGATTTCGAAATCCATTTCGATATCGAAATCCATTTCGAAATCGAAATCCATTTCGATATCGAAATCCATTTCGATATCGAAATCCATTTCGATATCGAAATCCATTTCGAAATCGGAATCCATTTCGATATCGAAATGGATTTCAAATCCATTTCGATTTTCGAAATCCATTTCGATTTCGAAATCCATTTCGATATCGAAATCCATATCGGATTCGAAATCCATTTCGATATCGAAATCCATTTCGATTTCGAAATCCATTTCGATATCGAAATCCATTTCGATTTCGAAATCCATTTCGAATTCGAAGTCCATATCGAATTCGAAATCCATTTCGATATCGAAATCCATTTCGATATCGAAATCCATATCGATTTCGAAATCCATTTCGATATCGAAATCCATTTCGATTTCGAAATCCATATCGAATTCGAAATCCATTTCGATATCGAAATCCATTTCAATTTCGAAATCCATATCAATTTCGAAATCCATTTCGAATTCGAAATCCATTTCGATATCGAAATCCATTTCGATTTCGAAATCCATATCGAAATCCATTTCGATATCGAAATCCATTTCAATTTCGAAATCCATTTCGAAATCGAAATCCATTTCGATATCGAAATCCATTTCGATATCGAAATCCATTTCGATATCGAAATCCATTTCGATATCGAAATCCATATCGAATTCGAAATCCATTTCGATATCGAAATCCATATCAATTTCGAAATCCATTTCGAAATCGAAATCCATTTCGATATTCGAAATCCATTTCGATATTCGAAATCCATTTCGATATCGAAATTCATATCGAAATCCATTTCGATTTTGAAATCCATTTCGATATCGAAATCCATATCGATATCGAAATCCATTTCGATATCGAAATCCATTTCGATATCGAAATCCATATCGAATTCGAAATCCATTTCGATTTCGAAATCCATTTCGATATCAAAATCCATTTCGATTTCGAAATCCATTTCGATATCGAAATCCATATCGATTTCGAAATCCATATCGATATCGAAATCCATTTCGATTTCGAAATCCATTTCGAAATCGAAATCCATTTCGATATCGAAATCCATTTCGATATCGAAATCCATTTCGAATTCGAATCCATATCGATATCGAAATCCATTTCGAAATCGAAATCCATTTCGATATCGAAATCCATTTCAAATTCGAAATCCATTTCGATATCGAAATCCATTTCGATATCGAATCCTATCCATTTCGATATTCGAAATCCATATCGAATTCGAAATCCATTTCGATATCGAAATCCATTTCGATTTCGAAATCCATATAGATAATCCATTTCGATATCGAATTCCATATCAATTTCGAAATCCATTTCGAATTCGAAATCCATTTCGATATCGAAATCCATATCGATATCGAAATCCATTTCGAATTCGAAATCCATTTCGATTTCGAAATCCATTTCGATATCGAAATCCATTTCGAAATCGGAATCCATTTCGATATCGAAATCCATTTCGAAATCGAAATCCATTTCGATATCGAAATCCATTTCGAATTCGAAATCCATTCGATATCGAAATCCATATCGATTCGAATCCATTTCGATATCGAAATCCATTTCGATTTCGAAATCCATTTCGATTTCGAAGTCCATATCGAATTCGAAATCCATTTCGATATCGAAATCCATTTCGATTTCGAAATCCATTTCGATATCGAAATCCATTTCGATTTCGAAATCCATATCGATATTCGAAATCCATTTCGATTTCGAAATCCATTCCATATCGAAATCCATTTCGATATCGAAGTCCATATCGATTTCGAAATCCATTTCGATATCGAAATCCATTTCGATTTCGAAATCCATATCGAATTCGAAATCCATTTCGATATCGAAATCCATTTCGATTTCGAAATCCATATCGAATTCGAAATCCATATCGAATTCGAAATCCATTTCGATATCGAAATCCATTTCGATTTCGAAATCCATATCGAATTCGAAATCCATTTCGATATCGAAATCCATTTCGATTTCGAAATCCATATCAAATTCGAAATCCATTTCGATTTCGAAATCCATTTCGAATATCGAAATCCATATCGATATCGAAATCCATATCGAATTCGAAATCCATTTCGATATCGAAATCCATTTCGATTTCGAAATCCATTTCGATTTCGAAATCCATTTCGATATCGAAATCCATTTCGATTTCGAAATCCATTTCGATTTCGAAATCCATATCGAATTCGAAATCCATTTCGATATCGAAATCCATATCGATTTCGAAATCCATTTCGATTTCGAAATCCATTTCGATTTCGAAATCCATTTCAATATCGAAATCCATTTCGAATTCGAAATCCATATCGATATCGAAATCCATATCGAATTCGAAATCCATTTCGATATCGAAATCCATTTCGATATCGAAATCCATATCGATATCGAAATCCATATCGATTTCGAAATCCATATCGAAATCGAAATCCATTTCGATATCGAAATCCATTTCGATTTCGAAATCCATTTCGATTTCGAAATCCATTTCGATTTCGAAATCCATTTCGATATCGAAATCCATTTCGATTTCGAAATCCATATCGAAATCCATTTCGATATCGAAATCCATATCGATTTCGAAATCCATTTCGATTTCGAAATCCATTTCGATATTCGAAATCCGTTTCGAAATCGAAATCCATTTCGATATCGAAATCCATTTCAATATCGAAATCCATATCGAATTCGAAATCCATTTCGATATCGAAATCCATTTCGATTTCGAAATCCATATCGATATCGAAATCCATATCGATTTCGAAATCCATATCGAATTCGAAATCCATTTCGATATCGAAATCCATTTCGATTTCGAAATCCATTTCGATTTCGAAATCCATTTCGATTTCGAAATCCATTTCGATTTCGAAATCCATTTCGATATCGAACTCCATTTCGATATCGAAATCCATTTCGATATTCGAAATCCATTTCAAATATCGAAATCCATATCGATATCGAAATCCATATCGAATTCGAAATCCATTTCGATATCGAAATCCATTTCGATATCGAAATCCATATCGATTTCGAAATCCATTTCGATTTCGAAATCCATTTCGATTTCGAAATCCATTTCGATATCGAAATCCATTTCGATATCGACTTCCATATCAATTTCGAAATCCATTTCGAAGTCGAAATCCATTTCGATATCGAAATCCATATCGATATCGAAATCCATATCGAATTCGAAATCCATTTCGATATCGAAATCCATATCGATTTCAAAATCCATTTCGAAATTCGAAATCAATTTCGATATCGAAATCAATTTCGAAATCGAAATCCATTTCGATATCGAAATTCATATCGAATTCGAAATTCATTTCGAATTCGAAATCTATTTCGACATCGAAATCCATTTCGACATCGAAATCCATTTCGATTTCGAAATCCATATCGATATCGAAATCCATATCGAATTCAAAATCCATTTCGATATCGAAATCCATTTCGATATCGAAATCCATTTCGATATCGAAATCCATTTCGATATCGAACTCCATTTCGATTTCGAAATCCACATCGATATCGAAATCCATATCGATATCGAAATCCATATCGAATTCGAAATCCATTTCGATATCGAAATCCATATCGATATCGAAATCCATATCGAATTCGAAATCCATTTCGAAATCGAAATCCATTTCGAAATCGAAATCCATTTCGAATTCGAAATCCATTTCGAAATCGAAATCCACATCGATATTGAAATCCATTTCGAAAAGGGAATCCATTTCGATATCGAATTCCATATCGAATTCGAAATCCATTTCGAAATCGAAATCCATTTCGAAATCGAAATCCATTTCGAAATCGAAATCCATTTCGATATCGAATTCGAAATCCATTTCGATATCGAAATCCATTTCGATTTCGAAATCCATTTCGAATTCGAAATCCATTTCGATTTCGAAATCCATATCGAATTCGAAGTCCATTTCGATATCTGAATCCTTTTCGATTTCGAAATCCATATCAAATTCGAAATCCATTCTGATTTCGAAATCCATTTTGAAATCGAAATCCTTATCGATATCGAAATCCATTTCGAAATTGGAATCCATTTCGATTTCGAAATCCATTTCGAAATCGGAATCCATTTCGATACCGAAATCCATTTCGATATCGAATTCCATATCCATTTCGAATTCGAAATCCATATCGAGTTCGAAATCCATTTGAATATCGAAATCCATTTCGATTTCGAAATCCATTTGGATATTGAAATCCATTTCGATATCGAAATCCATTTCGATTTCGAAATCCATTTCGATTTCGAAATCCATATCGGATTCGAAATCCATTTCGATTTCGAAATCCATTTTGAAATCAAAATCCATTTCGAAATCGAAATTCACATCGATATTGAAATCCATTTCGAATTCAAAAACCATTTCGATATCGAAATCCATTTCGATTTCGAATTTCATATCGAAATCCATTTCGAATTCGAAGTCCATTTCGATATCGAAATCCATTTCGATTTCGAAATCCATTTCGATATCGAAATCCATTTCGATTTCGAAATCCATATCGATATCGAAATCCATATCGAATTCAAAATCCATTTCGATATCGAAATTCAGTTCGATATCGAACTCCATTTCGATTTCGTAGTCCATATCGATTTCGTAGTCCATTTCGATTTTCGTAGTCCATTTCGATTTCGTAATGCATTTCGATTTCGAAATCCATATCGATATCGAAATCCATATCGAATTCAAAATCCATTTCGATATCGAAATCCATTTCGATATCGAAATCCATTTCGATATCGAAATCCATTTCGATATCGAACTCCATTTCGATTTCGAAATCCATATCGATATCGAAATCCATATCGATATCGAAATCCATATCGAATTCGAAATCCATTTCGATATCGAAATCCATATCGATATCGAAATCCATATCGAATTCGAAATCCATTTCGATATAGAAATCCATTTCGATATTGGAAATCCATTTGGACTTCGAAATCCATTTCGATATCGAAATCCATTGAGATTTCGAAATTCATATCAAATTCGAAATCCATATCGATTTCGAAATCCATTTCGATATCGAAATCCATTTCGATTTCGAAATCCATATAGAAATCCATTTCGATATTGAATTCCATATCAATTTCGAAGTCCAATTTGAATTCGAAATCCATATCGATATCGAAATCCATATCGAATTCGAAGTCCATTTCGATATCGAAATCCATTTCGATTTCGAAATCCAAATAGAAATCCATTTTGATATCGAATTGCATATCAATTTCGAAATCCATTTCGAATTCGAAACCCATTTCGATATCGAAATCCATATCGATATCGAAATCCATTTCGAAAACGGAATCCATTTCGATATCGAATTCCATATCGAATTCGAAATCCATTTCGAATTCGAAATCCATATCGAAATCCATTTCGATTTCGAAATCCATATTGAATTCGAAATCCATATCGAATGGAAATTGATTTCGATATCGTAATCCATTTCGATCTCTAAATCCATTGGTCGATATCGAAATCCATTTCGATTTCGTAGTCCATATCGATATCAAAATCCATTTGGATTTCGTAGTCCATTGCGATATCGAAATCCATTTCGATTTCGTAGTCCATATCGAATTCCAAATCCATTTCGATTTTCGAAATCCATTTTGAATCGAATCCATTTGAATCGAATCCATTTCGACATCGAAATCCATTTGAAAAATTTTAATCCATTTCGATATAGAAATCCATTTCGATATCGAATTCCATTTCGATTTCGTAATTCATATCGAAATTCATTTCAATTTCGAAACCGATATTGAGATTCGAAATCCATATCGATATGCGAATTCCATTTCGATATAGAAATCCATTTCGATTTGGAATTCCATTGAATTCGAGTCCATATCGAATGCGAATTCCATTGAGATATCGAAATCCATATCGATTTGGTTGTCCATTTCGATATCGAAATCCATTTCGATTTCGTAGTCCATTTCGATGTCGAAATCCATATCGATATCGAAATCCATTTCGAATTCGAAATCCATTTCGAATTCGTAATCCATTTCGATATCGAAATCCATATCGATATCGAAATCCATATCGATATCGAAATCCATATCGAATTCGAAATCCATTTCGATATCGAAATCCATTTCGATTTCGAATTCCTTTTGGATATTTGAATTCATATCAAATTGGAATCCATTTCGATGATTGAATTCCATATCTATTTTCGAAATCCATTTCGAATTCGTAATCCATTTCGATATCGTAATCCATTTGGATTTTTGTATGCACACTGAAATCCATTTCGATTTCGTAATCCATTTGGATATCGAAATCCATTTCGATTTCGAAATCCATTTGGTGATATCGAAATCCATTTCAATTTCGTAGTCCATATCAAATTCGTAATCCATTTCGATTTCGTAGTCCATTTTGAAATCGAAATCCATTTCGAAATCGTAATCCATTTCGATATCGAAATCCATTTCGAATTTGAAATCCATTTCGATATCGAAATCCATTTCGATATCGAATTCGAAATCCATTTCGATATCGAAATCCATTTGGATTCAGAAATCCATATCGAATCTCGAAATCCAGATCGAAATTCGAAATCCATTTCGATATCGAAATCCATTTCGATTTCGAAATCCATATCGAATTAGAAATGCATTGAGATATCGAAATCCATTTCGATTTGGAAAGCCATATCGAATTTGAAATCCATATCAAATTTGAAATCCATTTCAAAATGGAAATCCATTTCGATTTCGCAGTCTATATCGATATTCGAAATCCATTTCGATTTCGAAATCCATTTTGAAATCGGAATCCATTTCGATATCGAAATCCATTTCAAATTCTCAATTTATTTCGATTTCGAAATCCATTTCGATTTCAAAATCCATATCGTACTCGAAGTCCATTTCGATATTTGAAATTCTTATCGATTTCGAAATCCATATCAAATTCGAAATCCATTTCGATTTAGTAATCCATTTTGAAATTGAAATCCTTTATCGATACTGAAATCCATTTCTTGGAATCGGAATGCATTTCGATTTCGAAATCCATTTCGAAATCGGAATCCATTTCGATATCGTAATCCATTTCGATATCGAAATTCATATCACTGACATTTGAAATCCATATCGAATTCGAAATCCATTTCTATATCGAAATCCATTTCGATTTCGTAGTCCATTTTGATTAGAAATCCATTTCTATTATCGAAATCCATTTGGATTTGGAAATCGAGTGGAGTCGAATTGGAAATCCATTTCGATTTGGAATTCCATTTCGAAATCGAAATCCTTATCGATATTCAAATCCATTTCGAAATCGTAATCCATTTCGATATCGAAATCCATTTCGATATTGGATATCCATTTCGAATTCGAAATCCATTTCGAAATCGAATTCACATTTCGATATTAAAATCCATTTCGAATTCGAAATCCATATCGATATTCGTAATCCATTTCGATTTCATAATCCATTGCGAAATCGAAATCCTTATCGATATCGAAATCCATTTCGATTTCGTTTTCCATATCAAATTCGTTATTCATTTTGATTTCGAAATCCATTTTGAATTCGTTATTCTTATCGATATCGAAATCCATTTCGAAAATTGCAATCCATTTCGATCTTCTTAATCCATTTCGTAATCGAATTCAATGACGATATCGAAATCCATTTGGATATCTTATTCGATATCCATTTCAAATTCGATATTCATATCGAATTCGAAATCCATTTCATTATCGAAATCCATTTCGATTTCGAAATCCATCTAGAAATCGATTTTGATATCGAAATCCATTTCGATTAAGAAATCCAGTGGAATTCGAGTCCATATCGATTTGAATCCATTTGGATTTCGAAATCCATTTTGAAATCGAAATCCTTTATCGATATCGAAATCCATTTGGAATAAGAAATCCATTTCGATATCGAAATCCATTTCGATATCGAAATCCATTTCGATGATTGAAATCCATTTCGAAACTCGAAGTCCTTTTCGAAATCTGAATCCATATCGATAAAGATGAATCCAATTCGATATCGAAATCCATTGAGATATTGCTATCCATTTCGATTTCGAGATATATTTCTATATCGAAATCCATTTCGTACTCGAAATCCATTTCGATATCGAAATCCATTTCGATTTCGAAATCCATTTCGATATCGAAATCCATTTCGATTTCGAAATCCATTTTGATGATTTGAATCCATTTCGATATCGAAATCCATTTTCGATTTCGAAATCCATTTGGATTTGGAAATCCATTTGGATTTCAGAGTCCATTTTGATATCGAATTCCATATCTACTTTGAAAACCATTTCGAATTCGAAATCCATATCGATATCGAAATCCATATCGATATCGTAGTCCATTTCAATTTCGAAATCCATTTCGATATCGCCGAAATCCATATCGATATCGAAATCCATATCAAATTCGAAATCCATTTCGATATAGAAATCCATTTCGATATTGAAATCCATTTCGATATCGAAATCCATTTCGATTTCGAAATTCATATCAAATTCGAAATCCATATCGATTTTGAAATCCATTTCGATATTCGAAATCCATTTCGATTTAAAAATCCATATTGAGGGGAATCCATTTCGATATTGTACTCCATATCAATTTTAGAAATCCAATTCGAATTCGTAATCCATATCGATATCGAAATCCATATCGATATCGAAATCCATATCGAATTCGTAATCCATTTCGATATCGAAATCCATTTCGATGTTTCCAGAAATCCATATCGATATTTGAAATCCATTTCGATGATTGAAATCCATTTCGATATCGAAATCCATTTGGATATAGGAATCCATTTGGATATTCGAAATCCATTTCGATATCGAAATCCATTTGGATCTCGAAATCCATATCAAAATTCGAAATCCATATCGATTTTGAAATCCATTTCGATATCGAAATCCATTTCGATTAAGAAATCCATGACATAGAAATCCATTTCGATATCGAATTCCATATCACTTTCGAAAGCCATTTCGAATTCGAAATCCATATCGACATCGAAATCCATATCGATATCGAAATCCATATCGAATTCGAAATCCATTTCGATAATCGAAATCCATTCAATTGATATTGCAGTCCATATCAAATTCAAAATCCATTTCGATATCGAAATCCATTTCGATGATTGAATTCCATTTGGATTTCGAAATCCATTTCGATTCCTTTCGCAGTCCATTTCGATTAAGTAATCCATATGGGAATCCACCTGGATGTTCACTGATGTATATTGAATTGAGAATTATCATTTTCGAATTCGAAATCCATTTAAATATCGAAATCCATATCGAATGATTGGAATTCATTTGGAAATTGGAATCCATTTCGAAATGGAATCCATATCGAATTGAAATCCATTTCAATTGATTGGAATCCTATTATCAATTGAGAAATCCATTTCGACTCAAAAATCCATTTCGATGATTGAAATCCATTTCGATTTCGAAAAAAATTCTATATCGAAATCCATTTCGATCTCGAAATCCATTCATTGAATTCGAAATCCATATCGAATGCGAATTCAATTTCGATATCGAAATCCATTTCGATTTCGAAATCCATATTGAATTCGAATCCATATCGATATGCAATTCCATTTCGATATCGAAATCCATATCGATTTAGAAATCCATTTCGATATCAAAATCCATTTCTATTTCGAGTCCATATAGAAATCCATTTCTATATCGAATTCCATTAATATAATTCCCTGAAATCCATTTCGATATTCGTAGTCCATATCGATATCGAAATCCATATCGAATTCGTAGTCCATTTCGATATAGAAATCCATATAGAAATCCATTTCGATATCGATTTTTTTATGAGCCCACTTCGAAGTCCATTTCGAATTAGAAATCCATTTCAATGTCGAAATCCATATCGATATCGAAATCCATTTCGAAAACGAAGTCCATTTTCTCCGATATCGAATTCCATATCAAATTCGAAATCCACTTCGAATTTCTCCGAGTCCATATCATTTTCGATGGAATTCGAAATCCATTTCGTATTCGTAGTCCATTTCGATATCGAAATCCATTTCGATATCGAAATCCATTTCGATTTCGAAATTCATATCGAAATCCATTTCGATTTCGAAATCCATTTCGATATCGAAATCCATTTCGATATCGAAATCCATTTCGATTTCGAAATCCATATCGATTTCGAAATCCATTTCGATATCGAAATCCATTTCGATATCGAAATCCATTTCGATTTCGAAATCCATTTCGATATCGAAATCCATTTCGATATCGAAATCCATATCGAATTCGAAATCCATTTCGATTTCGAAATCCATTTCGAATTCGAAATCCATTCGAATCGAATCCATTTCGATATCGAAATCCATTTCGAATTCGAAATCCATTTCGATATCGAAATCCATTTCGATATCGAAATCCATATCATCGATATCGAAATCCATTTCGAATTCGAAATCCATTTCGATATCGAAATCCATTTCGATATCGAAATCCATTTCGATATCGAAATCCATTTCGAATTCGAAATCCATTTCGATATCGAAATCCATTTCGATATCGAAATCCATTTCGATTTCGAAATCCATTTCGATATCGAAATCCATTTCGATTTCGAAATCCATATCGAAATCCATTTCGATATCGAATTCCATATCGATTTCGAAATCCATTTCGATATCGAAATCCATTTCGATTTCGAAATCCATTTCGAATTCGAAATCCATTTCGATATCGAAATCCATTTCGAATTCGAAATCCATTTCGATATCGAAATCCATTTCGAATTCGAAATCCATTTCGATTTCGAAATCCATTTCGAATTCGAAATCCATTTCGATATCGAAATCCATTTCGATTTCGAAATCCATATCGAATTCGAAATCCATATCGAATTCGAAATCCATTTCGATATCGAAATCCATTTCGATTTCGAAATCCATTTCGAATTCGAAATCCATTTCGATTTCGAAATCCATTTCGAAATCGAAATCCATTTCGATATCGAAATCCATTTCGATATTCGAAATCCATTTCGATTTCGAAATCCATTTCGATATCGAAATCCATTTCGATTTCGAAATCCATATCGATATTCGAATCCATTTCGATTTCGAAATCCATATCGAATTGAAATCCATTTCGATATCGAAATCCATTTCGATATCGAAATCCATTTCGATATCGAAATCCATTTCGATATCGAAATCCATTTCGATTTCGAAATCCATTTCGAATTCGAAATCCATTTCGATATCGAAATCCATTTCGATATCGAATTCCATATCCATTTCGATATCGAAATCCATATCGAATTCGAAATCCATTTCGATATCGAAATCCATTTCGATTTCGAAATTCATATCGAAATCCATTTCGATTTCGAAATCCATTTCGATTTCGAAATCCATATCGATATCGAAATCCATTTCGATTTCGAAATCCATTTCGAATTCGAAATCCATATCGATATCGAAATCCATTTCGATATCGAAATCCATTTCGATATCGAAATCCATTTCGATATTCGAAATCCATTTCGATATCGAAATCCATTTCGATATCGAAATCCATATCGATATTCGAAATCCATTTCGATATCGAAATCCATTTCGATATCGAAATCCATATCGAATTCGAAATCCATTTCGATATCGAAATCCATATCGATATCGAAATCCATTTCGATATCGAATTCCATATCAATTTCGAAATCCATATCGATATTCGAAATCCATTTCGAATTCGAAATCCATTTCGATATCGAAATCCATTTCGATTTCGAAATCCATTCGAATTCGAAATCCATTTCGATTTCGAATCCATTTCGATATCGAAATCCATTTCGATTTCGAAATCCATTTCGATATCGAAATCCATTTCGATTTCGAAATCCATTTCGAATTCGAAATCCATTTCGAATCGAAATCCATTTCGATATCGAAATCCATTTCGATATCGAAATCCATTTCGAATTCGAATCCATTTCGATATCGAAATCCATTTCGATATCGAAATCCATATCGATATCGAAATCCATTTCGATATCGAAATCCATTTCGATATCGAAATCCATTTCGATATCGAATTCCATATCGAATTCGAAATCCATTTCGAATTCGAAATCCATTTCGATATCGAAATCCATTTCGATTTCGAATCCATATCGAAATCCATTTCGATATCGAATTCCATATCAATATTCGAAATCCATTTCGAATTCGAAATCCATTTCGATATCGAAATCCATATCGATATTCGAAATCCATTTCGATTTCGAAATCCATTTCGAATTCGAATCCATTTCGATATCGAAATCCATTTCGATATCGAAATCCATTTCGATATCGAAATCCATTTCGATATTCGAAATCCATTTCGATATCGAAATCCATTTCGAATTCGAAATCCATTTCGATATCGAAATCCATTCGAAATCCATTTCGATATCGAAATCCATTTCGATATTCGAAATCCATTTCGATATCGAAATCCATTTCGATATCGAAATCCATTTCGATATCGAAATCCATTTCGATTTCGAAATCCATTTCGATATCGAAATCCATTTCGATTTCGAAATCCATATCGAATTCGAAATCCATTTCGATTTCGAAATCCATTTCGAAATTCATTATCGAATCCATTTCGATATCGAAATCCATTTCGTAATCGAAATTCGTTTCGATATCGAAATCCATTTCGATATTCGAAATCCATTTCGATATCGAAATCCATTTCGATTTCGAAATCCATATCGAATATCGAAATCCATATCGAATTCGAAATCCATTTCGATATCGAAATCCATTTCGATTTCGAAATCCATATAGAAATCCATTTCGATATCGAATTCCATATCAATTTCGAAATCCATTTCGAATTCGAAATCCATTTCGATATCGAAATCCATATCGATATCGAAATCCATTTCGATATCGGAATCCATTTCGATATCGAAATCCATATCGAATTCGAAATCCATTTCGATATTCGAAATCCATATCGATATTCGAAATCCATTTCGAATTCGAAATCCATTTCGATATCGAAATCCATTTCGAATTCGAAATCCATTTCGATATCGAAATCCATTTCGATATCGAAATTCATATCGAAATCCATTTCGATTTCGAAATCCATTTCGATATCGAAATCCATTTCGATTTCGAAATCCATTTCGATATCGAAATCCATTTCGATTTCGAAATCCATATCGAATTCGAAATCCATTTCGATTTCGAAATCCATTTCGATATCGAAATCCATTTCGATATCGAAATCCATTTCGATATCGAAATCCATTTCGATATCGAAATCCATTTCGATATCGAAATCCATTTCGAATATCGAAATCCATTTCGATATCGAAATCCATTTCGAATTCGAAATCCATTTCGATATCGAAATCCATTTCGAATATCGAAATCCATTTCGATATTCGAAATCCATTTCGAATTCGAAATCCATATCGATATCGAAATCCATTTCGATTTCGAAATCCATTCGATATCGAAATCCATTTCGATATCGAATTCCATATCAATTTCGAAATCCATTTCGAATTCGAAATCCATTTCGATATCGAAATCCATATCGAATTCGAAATCCATTTCGAATTCGAAATCCATTTCGAATATCGAAATCCATTTCGATATCGAAATCCATTTCGAAATCGAAATCCATTTCGATATCGAAATCCATTTCGAATTCGAAATCCATTTCGATATCGAAATCCATTTCGAATATCGAATTCCATATCGATATTCGAAATCCATTTCGATATTCGAAATCCATTTCGATATCGAAATCCATTTCGATATCGAAATCCATATCGATATTCGAAATCCATTTCGATATCGAAATCCATTTCGATTTCGAAATCCATTTCGATATCGAAATCCATTTCGATTTCGAAATCCATATCGAATTCGAAATCCATTTCGATATCGAAATCCATTTCGATATCGAAATCCATTTCGATATCGAAATCCATATCGATTTCGAAATCCATTTCGATATCGAAATCCATTTCGATTTCGAAATCCATATCGAATTCGAAATCCATTTCGATATCGAAATCCATTTCGATATCGAAATCCATATCGAATTCGAAATCCATTTCGAATTCGAAATCCATTTCGATATCGAAATCCATTTCGATATCGAAATCCATTTCGATATTCGAAATCCATTTCGATATCGAAATCCATTTCGATTTCGAAATCCATATCGAATTCGAAATCCATTTCGATATTCGAAATCCATTTCGAATATCGAAATCCATTTCGATATCGAAATCCATTTCGATATCGAAATCCATTTCGATTTCGAAATCCATATCGAAATCCATTTCGATATCGAAATCCATATCGATTTCGAAATCCATTTCGATATCGAAATCCATTTCGATATCGAAATCCATTTCGATTTCGAAATCCATTTCGATATCGAAATCCATTTCGATATCGAAATCCATTTCGAATTCGAAATCCATTTCGATATCGAAATCCATTTCGATATCGAAATCCATATCGAATTCGAAATCCATTTCGATTTCGAAATCCATTTCGATATTCGAAATCCATTTCGATATCGAAATCCATTTCGATTTCGAAATCCATTTCGATATCGAAATCCATTTCGATATCGAATTCCATATCAATTTCGAAATCCATTTCGAATTCGAAATCCATTTCGATATCGAAATCCATTTCGATTTCGAAATCCATTTCGATATCGAAATCCATTTCGATATCGAAATCCATTTCGATATCGAAATCCATATCGAATTCGAAATCCATTTCGATATCGAAATCCATTTCGAATTCGAAATCCATTTCGATATCGAAATCCATATCGATATCGAAATCCATTTCGATATTCGAAATCCATTTCGATATCGAAATCCATTTCGATTTCGAAATCCATTTCGATATCGAAATCCATTTCGATATCGAAATCCATATCGATATTCGAAATCCATTTCGATATCGAAATCCATTTCGAATTCGAAATCCATTTCGATATCGAAATCCATTTCGATATCGAAATCCATTTCGAATTCGAAATCCATTTCGATATCGAAATCCATTTCGAATTCGAAATCCATTTCGATATCGAAATCCATATCGATATCGAAATCCATTTCGATTTCGAAATCCATTTCGATATCGAAATCCATTTCGATATCGAAATCCATATCGAATTCGAAATCCATTTCGATATCGAAATCCATTTCGATTTCGAATCCATTTCGATTTCGAAATCCATTTCGATTTCGAAATCCATTTCGATATCGAAATCCATTTCGAATTCGAAATCCATTTCGATATCGAAATCCATATCGAATTCGAAATCCATTTCGATATCGAAATCCATTTCGATATCGAAATCCATTTCGATATTCGAAATCCATTTCGATATCGAAATCCATTTCGATATTCGAAATCCATTTCGATATCGAAATCCATTTCGATATCGAAATCCATTTCGATATCGAAATCCATTTCGATTTCGAAATCCATTTCGAATATCGAAATCCATTTCGATATCGAAATCCATTTCGAATTCGAAATCCATTTCGATATCGAAATCCATTTCGATATTCGAAATCCATTTCGATATCGAAATCCATTTCGATATCGAATCCATTTCGATATCGAAATCCATTTCGAATTCGAAATCCATTTCGATATCGAAATCCATTTCGATATCGAAATCCATTTCGATATCGAAATCCATTTCGAATTCGAAATCCATTTCGAATTCGAAATCCATTTCGATATCGAAATCCATTTCGAATTCGAAATCCATTTCGATATCGAAATCCATTTCGATTCGAAATCCATTTCGATATCGAAATCCATTTCGATATCGAAATCCATATCGATTTCGAAATCCATTTCGAATTCGAAATCCATTTCGATATCGAAATCCATTTCGATTTCGAAATCCATTTCGATATCGAAATCCATTTCGATTTCGAAATCCATATCGATATCGAAATCCATTTCGATATCGAATTCCATATCGATTTCGAATCCATTTCGAATTCGAAATCCATTTCGATATTCGAAATCCATTTCGATATCGAAATCCATATCGATTCGAATCCATTTCGATATCGAAATCCATATCGATATCGAAATCCATTTCGAATTCGAAATCCATTTCGATATCGAAATCCATTTCGATATCGAAATCCATTTCGATATCGAAATCCATTTCGAATTCGAAATCCATTTCGATTTCGAAATCCATTCGAATCGAAATCCATTTCGATATCGAATTCCATATCGATTTCGAAATCCATTTCGATATTCGAAATCCATTTCGAATTCGAAATCCATTTCGATATCGAAATCCATATCGAAATCCATTTCGATATCGAATTCCATTTCGATATCGAAATCCATTTCGAATTCGAAATCCATTTCGATATCGAAATCCATTTCGATTTCGAAATCCATTTCGATTTCGAAATCCATTTCGATTTCGAAATCCATTTCGATATCGAAATCCATTTCGATATTCATATCCATTTCGATATCGAAATCCATTTCGAATTCGAAATCCATTTCGATTTCGAAATCCATTTCGATATCGAAATCCATTTCGATATCGAAATCCATATCGATATTCGAAATCCATTTCGATATTCGAAATCCATTTCGATATCGAAATCCATATCGATATTCGAAATCCATTTCGAATTCGAAATCCATTTCGATATCGAATTCCATATCGAATTCGAAATCCATTTCGATATCGAAATCCATTTCGATATCGAAATCCATATCGATTTCGAAATCCATTTCGAATATCGAAATCCATTTCGATATCGAAATCCATTTCGATATCGAAATCCATTTCGATATCGAAATCCATTTCGATTTCGAAATCCATTTCGATATCGAAATCCATATCGATATTCGAAATCCATTTCGATATTCGAAATCCATTTCGATATCGAAATCCATTTCGATATCGAAATCCATATCGATTTCGAAATCCATTTCGATATCGAAATCCATTTCGATATCGAAATCCATTTCGATATCGAAATCCATTTCGATATCGAAATCCATTTCGATATCGAAATCCATTTCGAAATCCATTTCGATATCGAAATCCATTTCGATATCGAAATCCATTTCGATATCGAAATCCATTTCGAATTCGAATCCATTTCGATATCGAAATCCATTTCGATTTCGAAATCCATTTCGATATCGAAATCCATTTCGATATTCGAAATCCATATCGAAATCCATTTCGATATCGAAATCCATTTCGATATTCGAAATCCATTTCGATATCGAAATCCATTTCGAAATCGAATTTCGATATTCGAAATCCATTTCGATATTCGAAATCCATTTCGATATCGAAATCCATTTCGAATATCGAAATCCATTTCGATATCGAAATCCATTTCGAATTCGAAATCCATTTCGATATCGAAATCCATTTCGATATCGAAATCCATTTCGATATCGAAATCCATTTCGAATTCGAAATCCATTTCGATATCGAAATCCATTTCGATATCGAAATCCATTTCGATATTCGAAATCCATTTCGATATCGAAATCCATTTCGATATCGAAATCCATTTCGATATCGAAATCCATTTCGATATCGAAATCCATTTCGATATCGAAATCCATATCGATATTCGAAATCCATTTCGATATCGAAATCCATTTCGATTTCGAAATCCATTTCGATATCGAAATCCATTTCGATTTCGAAATCCATTTCGATTTCGAAATCCATTTCGATTTCGAAATCCATTTCGATATCGAAATCCATATCGATTTCGAAATCCATTTCGATTTCGAAATCCATTTCGATATCGAAATCCATTTCGATATCGAAATCCATTTCGAATTCGAAATCCATTTCGATATCGAAATCCATTTCGAATTCGAAATCCATTTCGATATCGAAATCCATTTCGATATTCGAAATCCATTTCGATATTCGAAATCCATTTCGATATCGAAATCCATATCGATTTCGAAATCCATTTCGATATCGAAATCCATTTCGATTTCGAAATCCATTTCGATATCGAAATCCATTTCGATATCGAAATCCATTTCGATATTCGAAATCCATTTCGATTTCGAAATCCATTTCGATATCGAAATCCATATCGATTTCGAAATCCATTTCGATATCGAAATCCATTTCGATTCGAAATCCATATAGAAATCCATTTCGATATCGAATTCCATATCAATTCGAAATCCATTTCGAATTCGAAATCCATTTCGATATCGAAATCCATTTCGATATTCGAAATCCATATCGAATTCGAAATCCATTTCGATATCGAAATCCATTTCGATATTCGAAATCCATTTCGATATCGAAATCCATTTCGATATCGAAATCCATTCAATCGAAATCCATTTCGATATCGAAATCCATATCGATTTCGAAATCCATTTCGAATTCGAAATCCATTTCGATATCGAAATCCATTTCGATATCGAAATCCATTTCGATATTCGAAATCCATTTCGATATCGAAATCCATATCGATTTCGAAATCCATTTCGAATTCGAAATCCATTTCGATATCGAAATCCATTTCGATATCGAAATCCATTTCGATATTCGAAATCCATTTCGATATCGAAATCCATTTCGATTTCGAAATCCATATCGAATTCGAAATCCATTTCGATATTCGAAATCCATATCGATTTCGAAATCCATTTCGATATCGAAATCCATTTCGATTTCGAAATCCATTTCGATATTCGAAATCCATTTCGATATCGAAATCCATTTCGATTTCGAAATCCATTTCGATATCGAAATCCATTTCGATTTCGAAATCCATATCGAATTCGAAATCCATTTCGATATCGAAATCCATTTCGATATCGAAATCCATTTCGATTTCGAAATCCATTTCGATATTCGAAATCCATTTCGATATTCGAAATCCATTTCGATATCGAAATCCATATCGAATTCGAAATCCATTTCGATATCGAAATCCATTTCGATTTCGAAATCCATTTCGATATCGAAATCCATTTCGATTTCGAAATCCATTTCGATATCGAAATCCATTTCGATTTCGAAATCCATTTCGATATCGAAATCCATTTCGATTCGAATCATTCATATCGAAATCCATTTCGATATCGAAATCCATTTCGATTTCGAAATCCATTTCGAATTCGAAATCCATTTCGATTTCGAAATCCATTTCGAAATCGAAATCCATTTCGATATCGAAATCCATTTCGATATCGAAATCCATATCGAATTCGAAATCCATTTCGATATCGAAATCCATTTCGAATTCGAAATCCATTTCGATATCGAAATCCATTTCGATATCGAAATCCATATCGATATTCGAAATCCATTTCGATATCGAAATCCATATCGATTTCGAAATCCATTTCGATATCGAAATCCATTTCGATTTCGAAATCCATTTCGATATCGAAATCCATTTCGATATCGAAATCCATTTCGATATCGAAATCCATTTCGATATCGAAATCCATTTCGATATCGAAATCCATTTCGATATCGAATTCCATATCGATTTCGAAATCCATTTCGATATCGAAATCCATTTCGATATCGAAATCCATTTCGATATCGAAATCCATATCGAATTCGAAATCCATTTCGATATCGAAATCCATTTCGATTTCGAAATCCATTTCGATATCGAAATCCATTTCGATATCGAAATCCATTTCGATATCGAAATCCATTTCGATATCGAAATCCATTTCGATATCGAAATCCATTTCGATATCGAAATCCATTTCGATTTCGAAATCCATTTCGATATTCGAAATCCATTTCGATTTCGAAATCCATTTCGATATCGAAATCCATATCGATTTCGAGATCCATATCGAATTCGAAATCCATTTCGATATCGAAATCCATTTCGATATCGAAATCCATTTCGATATCGAAATCCATTTCGAATATCGAAATCCATTTCGATATCGAAATCCATATCGATATTCGAAATCCATTTCGATATCGAAATCCATTTCGATTTCGAAATCCATTTCGATATCGAAATCCATTTCGATATCGAAATCCATTTCGATATCGAAATCCATTTCGATTTCGAAATCCATTTCGATATCGAAATCCATTTCGATTTCGAAATCCATTTCGATATCGAAATCCATTTCGATATCGAATTCCATATCGATTTCGAAATCCATTTCGAATTCGAAATCCATTTCGATATCGAAATCCATTTCGAATTCGAAATCCATTTCGATATCGAAATCCATTTCGATATCGAAATCCATATCGAATTCGAAATCCATTTCGATATCGAAATCCATTTCGAATTCGAAATCCATTTCGATATCGAAATCCATTTCGATATCGAAATCCATATCGATATTCGAAATCCATTTCGATATTCGAATCCATTTCGATATCGAAATCCATTTCGATATCGAATCCATTTCGATATCGAAATCCATTTCGATATCGAAATCCATATCGATTTCGAAATCCATTTCGATTTCGAATCCATATCATTGAAATCCATTTCGATATCGAAATCCATATCGATATTCGAAATCCATTTCGAATTCGAAATCCATATCGATATCGAAATCCATTTCGATATCGAAATCCATTTCGATTTCGAAATCCATTTCGATATCGAAATCCATTTCGATTTCGAAATCCATTTCGATATCGAAATCCATTTCGATATCGAAATCCATTTCGATATCGAAATCCATTTCGATATCGAAATCCATTTCGATATCGAAATCCATTTCGATATTCGAAATCCATTTCGATATTCGAAATCCATTTCGATTTCGAAATCCATTTCGATATCGAAATCCATTTCGATATCGAAATCCATATCGATTTCGAAATCCATTTCGATATCGAAATCCATATCGAATTCGAAATCCATTTCGATATCGAAATCCATATCGAATTCGAAATCCATTTCGATATCGAAATCCATTTCGATTTCGAAATCCATATCGAAATCCATTTCGATATCGAATTCCATATCGAATTTCGAAATCCATTTCGAATTCGAAATCCATTTCGATATCGAAATCCATTTCGATATCGAAATCCATTTCGAATTCGAAATCCATTTCGATATCGAAATCCATTTCGAATTCGAAATCCATTTCGATATCGAAATCCATTTCGATTTCGAAATCCATATCGAATTCGAAATCCATTTCGATATCGAAATCCATTTCGATATCGAAATCCATTTCGATATCGAAATCCATTTCGATTTCGAAATCCATATCGAAATCCATTTCGATATCGAAATCCATATCGATTTCGAAATCCATTTCGAATTCGAAATCCATTTCGATATCGAAATCCATTTCGATATCGAAATCCATTTCGAATTCGAAATCCATTTCGATATCGAAATCCATTTCGATTTCGAAATCCATTTCGATTTCGAAATCCATTTCGATATCGAAATCCATTTCGATTTCGAAATCCATTTCGAATTCGAAATCCATTTCGATATCGAAATCCATTTCGAATATCGAAATCCATTTCGATATCGAAATCCATTTCGATTTCGAAATCCATATCGATTCGAAATCCATTTCGATATCGAAATCCATATCGATTTCGAAATCCATTTCGAATTCGAAATCCATTTCGATATCGAAATCCATTTCGATATTCGAAATCCATTTCGAATATCGAAATCCATTTCGATATCGAAATCCATTTCGAATTCGAAATCCATTTCGATATCGAAATCCATTTCGATTTCGAAATCCATATCGAATTCGAAATCCATTTCGATATTCGAAATCCATTTCGAATTCGAAATCCATTTCGATATCGAAATCCATTTCGATTTCGAAATCCATATCGAAATCCATTTCGATATCGAAATCCATATCGATTTCGAAATCCATATTCGATATTCGAAATCCATTTCGATATCGAAATCCATTTCGATTTCGAAATCCATATCGAATTCGAAATCCATTTCGATATCGAAATCCATATCGATTTCGAAATCCATTTCGATATCGAAATCCATTTCGATATCGAAATCCATATCGAATTCGAAATCCATTTCGATATCGAAATCCATTTCGATATTCGAAATCCATTTCGATATCGAAATCCATTTCGATTTCGAAATCCATTTCGATATCGAAATCCATTTCGATATCGAAATCCATTTCGATATCGAAATCCATATCGAATTCGAAATCCATTTCGATATCGAAATCCATTTCGAATTCGAAATCCATTTCGATATCGAAATCCATTTCGATATCGAAATCCATATCGAATTCGAAATCCATTTCGATATCGAAATCCATTTCGATATCGAAATCCATTTCGATATCGAAATCCATTTCGATTTCGAAATCCATTTCGATATCGAAATCCATTTCGATATCGAAATCCATTTCGATATCGAAATCCATTTCGAATTCGAAATCCATTTCGATATCGAAATCCATTTCGAATTCGAAATCCATTTCGATATCGAAATCCATTTCGATATCGAAATCCATTTCGAATTCGAAATCCATTTCGATATCGAAATCCATTTCGATATTCGAAATCCATTTCGATATCGAAATCCATTTCGATATTCGAAATCCATTTCGATATCGAAATCCATATCGATTTCGAAATCCATTTCGAATATCGAAATCCATTTCGATATCGAAATCCATATCGATATTCGAAATCCATTTCGATATCGAAATCCATTTCGATTTCGAAATCCATTTCGATATCGAAATCCATTTCGATTTCGAAATCCATTTCGATATCGAAATCCATTTCGATATCGAAATCCATTTCGATATCGAAATCCATATCGATATCGAAATCCATATCGAATTCGAAATCCATTTCGATATCGAAATCCATTTCGATTTCGAAATCCATTTCGAATTCGAAATCCATTTCGATTTCGAAATCCATTTCGATATCGAAATCCATTTCGATTTCGAAATCCATTTCGATTTCGAAATCCATATCGAATTCGAAATCCATTTCGATATCGAAATCCATTTCGATTTCGAAATCCATTTCGATATCGAAATCCATTTCGATATCGAAATCCATTTCGATATCGAAATCCATTTCGAATTCGAAATCCATTTCGATATCGAAATCCATTTCGATTTCGAAATCCATTTCGATATCGAAATCCATTTCGATTTCGAAATCCATTTCGATATCGAAATCCATTTCGATATCGAAATCCATTTCGATATCGAAATCCATTTCGATATCGAAATCCATATCGAAATCCATTTCGATATCGAATTCCATATCAATTTCGAAATCCATTTCGAATTCGAAATCCATTTCGATATCGAAATCCATTTCGATTCGAATCCATTTCGATATCGAATCCATATCAATTTCGAAATCCATTTCGATATCGAAATCCATTTCGAATTCGAAATCCATTTCGATATCGAAATCCATATCGATATCGAAATCCATTTCGAATTCGAAATCCATTTCGATATCGAAATCCATTTCGATTTCGAAATCCATTTCGATATCGAAATCCATTTCGAATTCGAAATCCATTTCGATATCGAAATCCATATCGATTTCGAAATCCATTTCGATATCGAAATCCATTTCGATTTCGAATCCATATAGAAATCCATTTCGATATCGAATTCCATATCAATTTCGAAATCCATTTCGAATTCGAAATCCATTTCGATATTCGAAATCCATTTCGATATTCGAAATCCATTTCGATTTCGAAATCCATTTCGATATCGAAATCCATTTCGATATCGAAATCCATTTCGATATCGAAATCCATTTCGAATTCGAAATCCATTTCGATATCGAAATCCATTTCGAATTCGAAATCCATTTCGATATCGAAATCCATTTCGATATCGAAATCCATTTCGAATTCGAAATCCATTTCGATTCGAAATCCATTTCGATTTCGAAATCCATTTCGATATCGAAATCCATTTCGATATCGAAATCCATTTCGATATCGAAATCCATTTCGATATTCGAAATCCATTTCGATTTCGAAATCCATTTCGATTTCGAAATCCATTTCGATATCGAAATCCATTTCGATTTCGAAATCCATATCGATATCGAAATCCATTTCGATATCGAATTCCATATCAATTTCGAAATCCATTTCGAATTCGAAATCCATTTCGATATCGAAATCCATTTCGATTTCGAAATCCATTTCGAATTCGAAATCCATTTCGATATCGAAATCCATATCGAATTCGAAATCCATTTCGATATCGAAATCCATTTCGATTTCGAAATCCATATCGAATTCGAAATCCATTTCGATATCGAAATCCATTTCGATTTCGAAATCCATTTCGATATCGAAATCCATTTCGATTTCGAAATCCATTTCGATATCGAAATCCATTTCGATATCGAATTCCATATCGATTTCGAAATCCATTTCGAATTCGAAATCCATTTCGATATCGAAATCCATTTCGATATCGAAATCCATATCGAATTCGAAATCCATTTCGATATCGAAATCCATATCGATATTCGAAATCCATTTCGATATTCGAAATCCATTTCGATATTCGAAATCCATTTCGATATCGAAATCCATTTCGATTTCGAAATCCATATCGATATCGAAATCCATTTCGATTTCGAAATCCATTTCGAATTCGAAATCCATTTCGATATCGAAATCCATTTCGATTTCGAAATCCATTCGATATCGAAATCCATTTCGATATCGAATTCCATTTCGATTTCGAAATCCATTTCGAATTCGAAATCCATTTCGATATCGAAATCCATTTCGATATTCGAAATCCATATCGAATTCGAAATCCATTTCGATATCGAAATCCATATCGAATTCGAAATCCATTTCGATATCGAAATCCATTTCGATTTCGAAATCCATATCGAATTCGTAATCCATTTTGATATCGAAATCCATTTCGATATTCGAAATCCATTTCGATATCGAAATCCATTTCGATTTCGAAATCCATATATCGAAATCCATTTCGATATCGAAATCCATATCGAATTTCGAAATCCATTTCGATATTCGAAATCCATTTCGATATCGAAATCCATTTCGATATTCGAAATCCATTTCGATATCGAAATCCATTTCGATATTCGAAATCCATTTCGATATCGAAATCCATATCGAATTCGAAATCCATTTCGATATCGAAATCCATATCGATTTCGAAATCCATTTCGATATTCGAAATCCATTTCGATATCGAAATCCATATCAATTTCGAAATCCATTTCGAATTCGAAATCCATTTCGATATTCGAAATCCATATCGAATTCGAAATCCATTTCGATATTCGAAATCCATTTCGAATATCGAAATCCATTTCGATATCGAAATCCATTTCGATATCGAAATCCATTTCGAATTCGAAATCCATTTCGATATCGAAATCCATTTCGAATTCGAAATCCATTTCGATATCGAAATCCATTTCGATATCGAAATCCATTTCGAATTCGAAATCCATTTCGATATCGAAATCCATTTCGATATCGAAATCCATTTCGATTTCGAATCCATTTCGATATCGAAATCCATTTCGATATTCGAAATCCATTTCGATATTCGAAATCCATTTCGATATTCGAAATCCATTTCGATATCGAAATCCATTTCGATTTCGAAATCCATTTCGATATCGAAATCCATTTCGATATCGAAATCCATTTCGATATCGAAATCCATATCGAATTCGAAATCCATTTCGATATCGAAATCCATTTCGATATTCGAAATCCATATCGATATCGAAATCCATTTCGATATTCGAAATCCATTTCGATATCGAAATCCATTTCGATTTCGAAATCCATTTCGATATTCGAAATCCATTTCGATATCGAAATCCATTTCGATATCGAAATCCATTTCGATATTCGAAATCCATTTCGATATTCGAAATCCATTTCGATATTCGAAATCCATTTCGATATCGAAATTCTTTTCGAATTCGAAATCCATTTCGATATCGAAATCCATATCGAATTCGAAATCCATTTCGATATCGAAATCCATTTCGATTTCGAAATCCATTTCGATATCGAAATCCATTTCGATATCGAATTCCATATCAATTTCGAAATCCATTTCGAATTCGAAATCCATTTCGATATCGAAATCCATTTCGAATTCGAAATCCATTTCGATATCGAAATCCATTTCGATTTCGAAATCCATTTCGATATCGAAATCCATTTCGATTTCGAAATCCATTTCGATATCGAAATCCATTTCGATATCGAAAACCATTTCGATATCGAAATCCATTTCGATATCGAAATCCATATCGAATTCGAAATCCATTTCGATATCGAAATCCATTTCGATTTCGAAATCCATTTCGATATTCGAAATCCATTTCGATATCGAAATCCATTTCGATTTCGAAATCCATTTCGATTTCGAAATCCATATCGAATTCGAAATCCATTTCGATTTCGAAATCCATTTCGATATCGAAATCCATTTCGATATCGAAATCCATTTCGATATCGAAATCCATTTCGATATTCGAAATCCATTTCGATATCGAAATCCATTTCGAATTCGAAATCCATTTCGATATCGAAATCCATTTCGATTTCGAAATCCATATCGAATTCGAAATCCATTTCGATATCGAAATCCATTTCGATTTCGAAATCCATTTCGATTTCGAAATCCATTTCGATATCGAAATCCATTTCGATATTCGAAATCCATTTCGATTTCGAAATCCATTTCGATATCGAAATCCATTTCGATATCGAAAACCATTTCGATATCGAAATCCATTTCGATATTCGAAATCCATTTCGATATTCGAAATCCATTTCGATATTCGAAATCCATTTCGATATCGAAATCCATTTCGATATCGAAATCCATTTCGATATTCGAAATCCATTTCGATTTCGAAATCCATTTCGATATCGAAATCCATTTCGATATCGAAATCCATATCGATATTCGAAATCCATTTCGATATTCGAAATCCATTTCGATATTCGAAATCCATTTCGATATCGAAATCCATATCGATATTCGAAATCCATTTCGATATCGAAATCCATTTCGATTTCGAAATCCATATCGAAATCCATTTCGATATCGAAATCCATTTCGATTTCGAAATCCATTTCGAATATCGAAATCCATTTCGATATCGAAATCCATTTCGAATTCGAAATCCATTTCGATATCGAAATCCATTTCGATATTCGAAATCCATTTCGATATCGAAATCCATTTCGAATTCGAAATCCATTTCGATATCGAAATCCATTTCGATATCGAAATCCATTTCGATTTCGAAATCCATTTCGATATCGAAATCCATTTCGATATCGAAATCCATTTCGATATCGAAATCCATTTCGATATCGAAATCCATTTCGATATCGAAATCCATTTCGATTTCGAAATCCATTTCGATTTCGAAATCCATTTCGATATTCGAAATCCATTTCGATATCGAAATCCATTTCGATATTCGAAATCCATTTCGATATCGAAATCCATTTCGATATTCGAAATCCATTTCGATATCGAAATCCATATCGATTTCGAAATCCATTTCGATATCGAAATCCATTTCGATTTCGAAATCCATATCGAATTCGAAATCCATTTCGATATCGAAATCCATATCGATTTCGAAATCCATTTCGAATTCGAAATCCATTTCGATATTCGAAATCCATTTCGAATATCGAAATCCATTTCGATATCGAAATCCATTTCGATATCGAAATCCATTTCGATATCGAAATCCATTTCGATATTCGAAATCCATTTCGATATCGAAATCCATTTCGATATCGAAATCCATTTCGATATCGAAATCCATTTCGATATCGAAATCCATTTCGATTTCGAAATCCATTTCGATATCGAAATCCATATCGATTTCGAAATCCATTTCGATATCGAAATCCATTTCGATTTCGAAATCCATATCGAAATCCATTTTGATATCGAATCCATATCGATATCGAAGTCCATTTCGATTTCGAAATCCATTTCGATTTCGAAATCCATTTCGAATATCGAAATCCATTTCGATATCGAAATCCATTTCGATATCGAAATCCATATCGATATTCGAAATCCATTTCGATATCGAAATCCATTTCGATATTCGAAATCCATTTCGATATCGAAATCCATTTCGATATCGAAATCCATATCGATTTCGAAATCCATTTCGATATTCGAAATCCATTTCGATATCGAAATCCATTTCGATATCGAAATCCATATCGATATCGAAATCCATTTCGATATCGAAATCCATTTCGATTCGAAATCCATTTCGATATCGAAATCCATATCGAATTCGAAATCCATTTCGATATCGAAATCCATATCGATTTCGAAATCCATTTCGATATCGAAATCCATTTCGATTTCGAAATCCATTTCGATATCGAAATCCATTTCGAATTCGAAATCCATATCGATATCGAAATCCATATCGAATTCGAAATCCATTTCGATATCGAAATCCATTTCGATATCGAAATCCATATCGATATCGAAATCCATATCGAATTCGAAATCCATTTCGATATCGAAATCCATTTCGATTTCGAAATCCATTTCGATATCGAAATCCATTTCGATTTCGAAATCCATTTCGATATCGAAATCCATTTCGATTTCGAAATCCATTTCGATATCGAAATCCATTTCGATATTCGAAATCCATTTCGATATCGAAATCCATTTCGATTTCGAAATCCATTTCGATATCGAAATCCATTTCGATTTCGAAATCCATATCGAAATCCATTTCGATATCGAATTCCATATCAATTTCGAAATCCATTTCGAATTCGAAATCCATTTCGATTTCGAAATCCATTTCGATATCGAAATCCATTTCGATATCGAAATCCATTTCGATATCGAATTCCATATCGAATTCGAAATCCATTTCGATATCGAAATCCATTTCGAATTCGAAATCCATATCGATATCGAAATCCATATCGATATCGAAATCCATATCGAATTCGAAATCCATTTCGATATTCGAAATCCATTTCGATATCGAAATCCATTTCGATTTCGAAATCCATTTCGATATCGAAATCCATTTCGATTTCGAAATCCATTTCGATATCGAAATCCATTTCGATTTCGAAATCCATATCGAAATCCATTTCGATATCGAATTCCATATCAATTTCGAAATCCATTTCGAATTCGAAATCCATTTCGATTTCGAAATCCATTTCGAAATCGAATCCATTTCGATATCGAAATCCATATCGAATTCGAAATCCATTTCGATATCGAAATCCATTTCGAATTCGAAATCCATATCGATATCGAAATCCATTTCGATATCGAAATCCATATCGATATCGAAATCCATTTCGATTTCGAAATCCATTTCGATATCGAAATCCATTTCGATATCGAAATCCATTTCGATTTCGAAATCCATTTCGATATCGAAATCCATTTCGATTTCGAAATCCATTTCGATATCGAAATCCATTTCGATTTCGAAATCCATATAGAAATCCATTTCGATATCGAAATCCATATCAATTTCGAAATCCATTTCGAATTCGAAATCCATTTCGATTTCGAAATCCATATCGAATTCGAAATCCATTTCGATATCGAAATCCATTTCGATTTCGAAATCCATTTCGATATCGAAATCCATTTCGATATCGAAATCCATTTCGATATCGAAATCCATTTCGATATCGAAATCCATTTCGATATCGAAATCCATTTCGATTTCGAAATCCATTTCGATATCGAAATCCATATCGATTTCGAAATCCATTTCGATATCGAAATCCATTTCGATTTCGAAATCCATATCGAAATCCATTTCGATATCGAATTCCATATCAATTCGAAATCCATTTCGAATTCGAAATCCATTTCGATATCGAAATCCATTTCGATTTCGAAATCCATATCGAATTCGAAATCCATTTCGATATCGAAATCCATATCGAATTCGAAATCCATTTCGATATCGAAATCCATTTCGATTTCGAAATCCATATCGAATTCGAAATCCATTTCGATATCGAAATCCATTTCGATTTCGAAATCCATTTCGATATCGAAATCCATTTCGATTTCGAAATCCATATCGAAATCCATTTCGATATCGAATTCCATATCAATTTCGAAATCCATTTCGAATTCGAAATCCATTTCGATATCGAAATCCATATCGATATCGAAATCCATATCGAATTCGAAATCCATTTCGATATCGAAATCCATATCAATTTCGAAATCCATTTCGAATTCGAAATCCATTTCGAATATCGAAATCCATTTCGATATCGAAATCCATTTCGATATCGAAATCCATATCGAATTCGAAATCCATTTCGATTTCGAAATCCATTTCGATATCGAAATCCATATCGATTTCGAAATCCATTTCGATATCGAAATCCATTTCGATTTCGAAATCCATATAGAAATCCATTTCGATATCGAATTCCATATCAATTTCGAAATCCATTTCGAATTCGAAATCCATTTCGATATCGAAATCCATTTCGATATCGAAATCCATATCGAATTCGAAATCCATTTCGATATCGAAATCCATATCGAATTCGAAATCCATTTCGATATCGAAATCCATTTCGATTTCGAAATCCATTTCGAATTCGAAATCCATTTCGATATCGAAATCCATTTCGATATCGAAATCCATTTCGATATCGAAATCCATTTCGATTTCGAAATCCATATCGAAATCCATTTCGATATCGAATTCCATATCGATTTCGAAATCCATTTCGAATTCGAAATCCATTTCGATATCGAAATCCATTTCGATTTCGAAATCCATATCGAATTCGAAATCCATTTCGATATCGAAATCCATATCGATATCGAAATCCATTTCGAATTCGAAATCCATTTCGATATCGAAATCCATATCGATTTCGAAATCCATTTCGATTCGAAATCCATTTCGAATTCGAAATCCATTTCGATATCGAAATCCATATCGAATTCGAAATCCATTTCGATTTCGAAATCCATTTTGAAATCGAATCCATTTCGATATCGAAATCCATTTCGATATCGAATTCCATATCGAATTCTAAATTCATTTCGATATCGAAATCCATTTCGAATTCGAAATCCATTTCGATATCGAAATCCATATCGATATCGAAATCCATATCGAATTCGAAATCCATTTCGATATCGAAATCCATTTCGATATCGAAATCCATTTCGATTTCGAAATCCATTTCGATTTCGAAATCCATTTCGATTTCGAAATCCATATCGAATTCGAAATCCATTTCGATATCGAAATCCATTTCGAAATCGAAATCCATTTCGATATCGAAATCCATTTCGATATCGAATTCCATTTCGAATTCGAAATCCATTTCGATATCGAAATCCATTTCGATATTCGAAATCCATATCGATATCGAAATCCATATCGATATCGAAATCCATTTCGATATTCGAAATCCATTTCGATATCGAAATCCATTTCGATTTCGAAATCCATTTCGATTTCGAAATCCATTTCGATATCGAAATCCATTTCGATATTCGAAATCCATTTCGATATCGAAATCCATTTCGATTTCGAAATCCATTTCGATATCGAAATCCATTTCGATTTCGAAATCCATATAGAAATCCATTTCGATATCGAATTCCATATCAATTTCGAAATCCATTTCGAATTCGAAATCCATTTCGATATCGAAATCCATATCGAATTCGAAATCCATTTCGATATCGAAATCCATTTCGATTTCGAAATCCATTTCGATATCGAAATCCATTTCGATTTCGAAATCCATTTCGATATCGAAATCCATTTCGATATCGAAATCCATTTCGATATCGAAATCCATTTCGATATCGAATCCATTTCGATATCGAAATCCATTTCGATTTCGAAATCCATTTCGATTTCGAATCCATTTCGATATCGAAATCCATTTCGATTTCGAAATCCATTTCGATATCGAAATCCATATCGATTTCGAAATCCATTTCGATATCGAAATCCATTTCGATTTCGAAATCCATATCGAATTCGAAATCCATTTCGATATCGAATTCCATATCGATTTCGAAATCCATTTCGAATTCGAAATCCATTTCGATTTCGAAATCCATTTCGAATATCGAAATCCATTTCGATATCGAAATCCATATCGATTTCGAAATCCATTTCGAATTCGAAATCCATTTCGATATCGAAATCCATTTCGATATCGAAATCCATTTCGATATCGAAATCCATTTCGATTTCGAAATCCATTTCGATATCGAAATCCATTTCGATTTCGAAATCCATTTCGATATCGAAATCCATTTCGATTTCGAAATCCATATAGAAATCCATTTCGATATCGAATTCCATATCAATTTCGAAATCCATTTCGAATTCGAAATCCATTTCGATATCGAAATCCATTTCGATTTCGAAATCCATATCGAATTCGAAATCCATTTCGATATCGAAATCCATATCGAATTCGAAATCCATTTCGATATCGAAATCCATTTCGATTTCGAAATCCATATCGAATTCGAAATCCATTTCGATATCGAAATCCATATCGATTTCGAAATCCATTTCGATATCGAAATCCATTTCGATTTCGAAATCCATATAGAAATCCATTTCGATATCGAATTCCATATCAATTTCGAAATCCATTTCGAATTCGAAATCCATTTCGATATCGAAATCCATTTCGATTTCGAAATCCATATCGAAATCCATTTCGATATCGAATTCCATATCGATTTCGAAATCCATTTCGAATTCGAAATCCATTTCGATATCGAAATCCATTTCGATTTCGAAATCCATATCGAATTCGAAATCCATATCGATATCGAAATCCATTTCGAATTCGAAATCCATTTCGATATCGAAATCCATTTCGATTTCGAAATCCATATTCGATATTCGAAATCCATTTCGATATCGAAATCCATTTCGAATTCGAAATCCATTTCGATATCGAAATCCATTTCGATTTCGAAATCCATATCGAAATCCATTTCGATATCGAATTCCATATCAATTTCGAAATCCATTTCGAATTCGAAATCCATTTCGATATCGAAATCCATTTCGATTTCGAAATCCATATCGAATTCGAAATCCATTTCGATATCGAAATCCATTTCGATATCGAAATCCATATCGAATTCGAAATCCATTTCGATATCGAAATCCATTTCGATTTCGAAATCCATTTCGAATTCGAAATCCATTTCGATTTCGAAATCCATATCGAATTCGAAATCCATTTCGATTTCGAAATCCATTTTGAAATCGGAATCCATTTCGATATCGAAATCCATTTCGATATCGAATTCCATATCGAATTCTAAATTTATTTCGATATCGAAATCCATTTCGATATCGAAATCCATATCGATATCGAAATCCATATCGAATTCGAAATCCATTTCGATATCGAAATCCATTTCGATTTCGAAATCCATTTCGATTTCGAAATCCATTTCGATTTCGAAATCCATATCGAATTCGAAATCCATTTCGATTTCGAAATCCATTTCGAAATCGAATCCATTTCGATATCGAAATCCATTTCGATATCGAATTCCATATCGAATTCGAAATCCATTTCGATATCGAAATCCATTTCGAATTCGAAATCCATATCGATATCGAAATCCATATCGATATCGAAATCCATTTCGATTTCGAAATCCATTTCGATATCGAAATCCATTTCGATATCGAATTCCATATCGAATTCGAAATCCATTTCGATATCGAAATCCATTTCGATTTCGAAATCCATTTCGAATTCGAAATCCATTTCGATATCGAAATCCATATCGATTTCGAAATCCATTTCGATATCGAAATCCATTTCGATATTCGAAATCCATTTCGATATCGAAATCCATTTCGAATTCGAAATCCATATCGATATCGAAATCCATATCGAATTCGAAATCCATTTCGATATCGAAATCCATTTCGATATCGAAATCCATATCGAATTGAAATCCATTTCGATATCGAAATCCATTTCGATATTCGAAATCCATTTCGATATCGAAATCCATTTCGATTTCGAAATCCATTTCGATATCGAAATCCATTTCGATTTCGAAATCCATTTCGATATCGAAATCCATTTCGATTTCGAAATCCATTTCGATATCGAAATCCATTTCGATTTCGAAATCCATATCGAAATCCATTTCGATATCGAATTCCATATCAATTTCGAAATCCATTTCGAATTCGAAATCCATTTCGATTTCGAAATCCATTTCGAAATCGGAATCCATTTCGATATCGAAATCCATTTCGATATCGAATTCCATATCGA
>JAWNOQ010000084.1:0-11145 GCA_035045865.1 Drosophila austrosaltans
TTGTTCACGCCAGAAAGGGTGACCAGCGGGGAATGAAGAGGGCTTTTGCCATTATCCTCGAACGGGCACACTAGTATAATTACTAGGCTAGTTCTATGGAAAACTCCATCTTAGCAAGTTGGTTTTTCCATCCCCGGTATATAATATCCGCATCCGAGATCTTTCTTGGCCTCTTAATTTTCCAAAACACTTTTATTCGTAAACGCCTTAACATTGTGAACCGGTCGGTGACTAATATTACAATAAATCTGGCCTGTGTTTAAATCGAGTTAACGCGCGTTTTAATTTCCTTCCACTTGGGTAATAAGTCTGGGCTCTCAGATCAGAAGCTTCGCCCCGCTACAAACATTGGTCCTTCGAGCCGGATATCCTTCCACACGCCCAGCTTCGCATCGGTGGAGCATCTGATAAGTAGAAACATTCTTATTGCCATTCCGTTTATTTACATACACATACATACATACATACCTGTAGTGAAAAGTTTCCCGCTCTTTTCCATAGCGACTTTTCACTCTAATTTGTGTGGACATTCCATTGTCTTAAATTCATCTATCCTGATTTAGCAGCTTATCCTAGCAATTCCAATCCATTCCTTTCGATTTTTTATTGTGTCCAAGTCCGACAAAAAAAAATCATCTACACATACACATATGTCCATATTCGTACATACGTGAGTGCAAGTGCAAGCTGAAATTAAAGAGTGCTTTAGTTTTCGTGTTTGGCCCAAGATCACCAACAAACTTACCTGTAAATGACTTGGCCATAATTTCGACCAGTGCTCCGCCGCTTCAGAAACGAGAAATAAATTAATTAATTCGCGAGTTTTAATTCAACACATACATATGTATATGCACATGCGCCCACACTAACATACAAATACATATCCAAATACAAATACATACATTTGTGTGGCGGCATTTGCATACACCGGTGTAATTAAAACTTTTCGGCACTGATTTCCGAGATTTTCCGCACTATCTTTCCAAATTTCCAGCATTCGCACTTCACTTGCACTTTAATTTCTCCGACAAACGCGTAAAAATTAATTAGAATCAAAATTTCCAATGTAAACAAACCACCAATTGGCAGCACAGCTGATATCCATTAGTGGTGGCCCGTGACGATCACAAATCACGACTTCGATCACCATCACGATAGTTGCTTCTCCAGCAATAAATAAAATAAAAATTAACTTTCTCAAGTGAAAATAATTAAAATTCAGAATAAATATTTGAAAAAAAAATTATTCCAATTCCGAATTAATAATTTCGGCATTTTCGTGTGCGTGTGAATAATAATTTCCGTCAATAAAATTTACTTTTGTTGACAAATTTCCACAAAAAGTTTGCGCCCTTTCCCTATTTCCAGCGAAATCGATTCCAAATATTCCGGTTTTTTATTTTTTATAATTAATTTTCCTAAATTTTAAATTTAATAAAATACCGTGCAATATAAAGCACAGCGCATTCCAGCCACGGACAAATCTTAGCGACTTTTCGACCCGCTTGCAGCAAATAAAACCTTCTGATCAAATAAATCCGAAAAGCTGCAATCGAAATAGCGCTTAATGGTTTTGGACCGTTTCCACTGGACCACATAAAGTACAGTCACCACACAAATCACATTTTAGAAAATCATTAAAAATTTTATAAAATTATTTATTCTCATTTTTGCTGGTATTTCATCTACATAAAGATATATTTTTATTCATTATTATTCTACTCATCGTTTTGCCGACGCATCCGTTCGGTTTCCAAATTCGATATATATTACAGTCCACTACGGTCAAATTCGTTGACCAACACGATATCCTTCGTGACTCGTTCTAGCTCAATCCAGCTATGCCCACAGATCCTGCTAAAAGCAGCCACAAAACCGATCGTCTAGCAGTGCCTCGTCGATCCACGTCGCCATCTACTCCGCTATCTAATTCCAAGGTATCCCGCAATACCGACACCGTCAAGCGTTCCTCCAACGCTCAATCATCACTAGGCCTTTCCGGCACTACGCCCAAAAGAGCATCCGTCTGCAGTCGCATTCCCTCGCCCGCGCACTCCGACTCTAGCTCCCGATCAATTCCACGCGTCACGGTTTCCGCTCCCACCTCAAAAACAACAACCCGATCCGAGTCCCAGCGACTGTCCGAAGCAGCTGACATGTCCGTAAACCACTTTATCGCCGCTTGTGACGGTCTGACCGATTTCGAGGTCAACATAATGGGCTCCCTCGAGGGTGACGTGCCATTGTTTTCGATGAAAATGCACTTGGAGCAGACAAAGGTCCTGTGGAGCAGAGTCGAATCCGAGTACTTGTCATGTACCAGAGCCCTTACGGCTGACGCGAGCGAAGAAAGCAAGTCCGATTTGGTGACGGTGCAATCCAAATATGCATACGTATACATGGTGTACGTACGGTGCGGTAGCACTTTAGGAGAACGCATAGAGCGACTCCAGTCGTCCACTACAACTCCTGCGTCCCAGAACGCCCCCGAAATCCGAGAAGAGCACGTCCATGCTGGCTATCTGCTACCTCCGTGTGAGGTGGACGTGTTTACAGGCGACTATAATCAGTGGCCCACGTTCCGCGACCTGTTCACAGCCTTGTATGTGGACAATCCTAGGTTGGCACCAGTTGAAAAGCTGTATCATCTGGTGTCCAAAACGCGCAACGAGGCAAAGTCAATTGTTTCCAGTTTCCCACTCACTAATGATGGTTTCCATGCGGCTTGGGAGAATCTTCAAGCTCGGTTTGAAAACAAGAGACAGCTTGTTGCCAGCCAGATGAAAATTCTCTTCAACCTTCCAGCAGTCGTTCAAGAGACTTGCGCCGCCCTGAAAGATATTCAGACCACCATCCAAGGGTGCTTAACCACGCTCACGCGATCCGGTGTTAGCACGGAGAACTGGGACGTCTTGTTGGTCGCGCTGTGTACATCCAAACTGCCCAACGCCACCATCGCATTATGGGAACAATCCATCCCAAACAAGACTGACCTCTCATCTTGGTCCGACCTGAACAACTTTCTAATAGATCGGTATCGCGTTCTAGAAATGTTGGAAGGTCGAAAGCCCACTCCTGCGCTACAAGTAATCCCAGCAGCCGTCCGCAAATCTGGGCCTCCGACAAGATTCCAGTCTTTGACCACTACCGTCACTGTCAATAAGGTCTCCTGTCGATTGTGTGGCGGAGAGAACCATCCGATCCGCGTCTGTCCAAAATTCGCAGATATGCCCGTGCAAGACCGAGTGGCGGCAATTAAACATTTTAAGTTATGTCTCAATTGCTTTGCACGTGGCCATACATTGCGAGAGTGTCCTAGTGTCCATAGTTGCCGCGTATGCCAGGAGCGGCACCACACACTTTTGCATCGCATCAACATTTCCACAGTGACGACTTCCAGTGTGCAGCCACCAAAAATAAATCCTCGGCGACAACGAACAAATGCTCTCCCTGCAGAGTCAGTTGAGCGCCCTAATCCAAGCCATGGCCTCCAGAAGTTCCGAATATCCACGCCTCGTAAAGGTTTGCTGGGTACGGCCATGGTAACTATACGACATCAAGGTGCCGAATTCCAAGCACGCGCCTTGATAGACACCGGATCTGAGGGAACATTCCTATCCAAGAGGATGTTCGATCTGGTGAGACCCCGGTTCCGTGTCACTGACGCTGAAATCAGTGGCATCTCCAATTGTGTTGCCACCAACTCTCAAAAAGTTTGCGAACTGAAAATCTCTTCTCCTAGAGATCCTTCCAAGCACGTGGAAGCGTACGCATTTGTCTTGCCCAACCTTCCTAGCGCGATTCCTTCCTGCCCGGTTCCCACAAAGATAAAGGAGAGCATTCCGCGTCTTCCTTTGGCAGATCCACATTTCCACGAAAGTTCTCCAGTAGACTTGATCATCGGTGTGGATCTTCTCCCCCGCGTTTTAGGAAAGCGCATCGAAAAGGGCATCTGCGGGTCCCTCCTTGCTCTAGAGACTATATTCGGGTGGATTCTGTGCGGTCCCACAGTTGAGCCGACCACTGGGTCCACGTCTGCAGCTCAAATTTCCGCGTCTCCAAAAACCGCTCGTCCCAGCCTCGAAGGAAGCGATGGACTTCATCGAGAGAACTCCTACCTGTGCAAGGTCTGCGGAGGAGTTCATGCGCTTCGGAAATGTCGGCAGTTCCTCAATCTCTGCGCGACAAGACGACTCACAGGCAGTATTAGACCACAAATACTGTCCCAACTGCCTCGCCCACGAGCACTCCACAGGATTGTGTCGAAGCAAATCAGACTGTCGCCGGTGTGGTGAGAAACACCATACCCTCCTCCATCCCACGGCTTCCGAAGCACGACGATGTGCTTCACAGAGGAATCCACCGCAACGAGTCTCGTCCAACTCTAAATGCTTACCCCGAGCGCCCACGAGGCATACCTCTATCCTGAGGTCATCCAATTCAATTATGTGTCCAGTTCGGGCGGAACTCCCTTAGTTCGGCGCTCCAGAACGTTGCTGCTCCCCATCCTTACCAGTCCACCCGGGCTATTGCAACTTGTTGCAAGGGGGGCGGTATGTTCACGCCAGAAAGGGTGACCAGCGGGGAATGAAGAGGGCTTTTGCCATTATCCTCGAACGGGCACACTAGTATAATTACTAGGTGAGTTCTATGGAAAACTCCATCTTAGCAAAGTTGGTTTTTCCATCCCCGGTATATAATATCCGCATCCGAGATCTTTCTTGGCCTCTTAATTTTCCAAAACACTTTTATTCGTAAACGCCTTAACATTGTGAACCGGTCGGTGACTAATATTACAATAAATCTGGCCTGTGTTTAAATCGAGTTAACGCGCGTTTTAATTTCCTTCCACTTGGGTAATAAGTCTGGGCTCTCAGATCAGAAGCTTCGCCCCGCTACAAACAGAGTTATAACCATTTTGTTGGTTATTTTCTCTATTCCTCTTGTATTATTTCTGTTGTTTCCTCTGTTGTTACGTCTATAATTACTATTCTGATTATTTTGGTAGTTCTGGCCGTTGCACAGTGGTCGATTTGGCTATTCTAGCTCGGATTAATGAATAACTCGGTTAAATATGCACCGATTTCTGCTCTGTAAATAGCATTATATATTAAATTTTTCAAATTTATTTTTAAGCAAAATTATTTTTAATTTAAAAAAAAAATTTTATTTTTAAAAATAAAAAAGTAAATTATGTTTTTTAGCAAACATTTTATTTAAAATTTGTTTTTTTAAGGAAAAATTTGCTGGTATTGCTTTGAGATTATTAATTTTATAAAAAAGAGTCGAAAAATTATTAAAAATTATATCAGGATCCGACGAAATCAATAGTACATGAACGAGATCTGTCATTCAGTTTAATCTTTGAATTTTTACGAGTATGGTGCATACGATATTTTCGGATGTCTTAAGTCCTTGCTTCAAGGGCCTCCTCCGACATCATCCCAATAGGCAAAGCAACTGTTTTTCTTATATCTGCCCCATGCATCAATATTTTGTGTACTGATGGGGGCATCCAATATCACGGATACTTATCCACATAAATATCTGCAGTTTGTAATGCGAATGTATGGAAAGCCTCTGCGTTGACAGCATACCCGCAAGTCATTGTGCGTAGAATAAATCTAAGCCTACTAATGAGTTCTACATTAATGCCAGTGACTTTCGAAGCTAGATTTGGATTTCGGAAAAATGTCCTTGCAGTATTCCCATTGTTGGTGTTTCCTGTACCAGCCATCGGAATATCCACCAAAATACCCATTTATTTTCTCAATTCTGTGAATTTTTGAGTTTTTCTTCTCCACACAACTTCCTTATCAAGGCCACGGACCTGCCACTTTTTAATTGGAAGTCGATATGCAATATGGATCACACACTCAAAGCATCGGATCCATGCATGGAGCGTTGACATGCCATACTTGTACAAATGCTCATTTGAAGAGATTGCTTGAATTTGCTTTGAGTTATTCATATTTTTCGGCGTTTTTTTGCATATTGCGCAACTTTGTGAGGCTATCGTATTAAAAACTTTTCCGTCTATCATGGTGAGATGGAATTCATATTCAACAATAAATGGCCCAATAGCTGTTGGTTTGATATTTTTGATTTGGTTTTTAACCATTGCTATTTCGGACAGAGTCAGTTTTCGTCGATAGTCCTTGCCTCCGGATTGCTGAAACGCTGCCTGAACGTGGCAACTACTACCATCACATCCCCATTTATAAATTGCTTTTAAGCAGCAATTCTTGTTATTTACTTCGTCAGAAACCTTACCGAATGTAGTAGGAGTTGATAACATAATTCGTTCAACTGTACTATCAACCAAGCTTTGCAATTCTATTTCCGCCGATTTTTCTGTTATGGAAATGTTTGCATTAGCAATTAGTATTTCAATTTGGCTTCAAGTAACAAAACGTATGGAGGACAAATGTTGGCATGCCGATTTTTAGCTCTCTTTCGCAGCAGCTCATACGCATTTTTTGTAAGTCCTCCATCAATAAGCAAGGCTATCGCTTCTTCTGGTGTATAAGGAATGGGAACGCTTTATTTTGAATTTAATCCATGAAGCATTTCTTTAGCACTTAATGTCTCCGCACTAATAGCTGAAACAACCTGTGAAGCATTTCTTAGCCCAGTCTTGTAAAGCCTGGAACTGGCTGCAACTAGGAGCATCTGGCACGGTGTTGTATCCAATATTGTAGTGACATGGCACCTAAAAATTGAAATAATTTTATCTCCGGGACGAGTTGGGATACCATATTGACAACACGTATTGCACAATAGAACACTCTATACAACAAAATAAATTTCAGCTCGGGAATCTTTTGCACTCGCATGATTTTCTTTACATAAAGATTGAATTGGGCCCAAAATGACACTTTATACCAAAGACCAAATTCTAAGACGAATTACCGCTAATACATAAAATCACAGATCACAAACCATTTTTTTTTTTTTTGATAAATACATACAAGTGATTTATCGAAGAAAAAAATAGTTGCAAAAATTTTCCAACTTCAATGCAAAAGACGGGACAGCAACAAAAGGCACTTGCTTCAATCATATGTTGACTTTGAATGCTCACAGCTGATCAAATACTCACTAAAAAAAAAAAAAATACTAAATATAAAATATCGGTAAAAATCTAAAATTCATTTTTCAATTAATCCGAGCTAGAATGTGCGTTAATACGATTATAATTATTATAATAACCGCGACCATTTCCTCTACCGCGATAATTGTATCTGTTTTTATAATTACCGCGACCTCTTTGGGTAAACCATATAGAGTTGGAGCTTCCAGTCATTTCAGTACTTCATTCATGTTTTTGAAGTTTCCAGCCTTTTTTGTTCTACCATGTTCACAATTTTCCACCATTGTTTTAAAGGCTTCCATAGTACTAAATTTTTCAGTGAAAATAAGTGAAATAAATAAAATAAAGTGAAAATAATTAAAATTCAGAATAAATATTTGAAAAAAAAATTATTCCAATTCCGAATTAATAATTTCGGCATTTTCGTGTGCGTGTGAATAATAATTTCCGTCAATAAAATTTACTTTTGTTGACAAATTTCCACAAAAAGTTTGCGCCCTTTCCCTATTTCCAGCGAAATCGATTCCAAATATTCCGGTTTTTTATTTTTTATAATTAATTTTCCTAAATTTTAAATTTAATAAAATACCGTGCAATATAAAGCACAGCGCATTCCAGCCACGGACAAATCTTAGCGACTTTTCGACCCGCTTGCAGCAAATAAAACCTTCTGATCAAATAAATCCGAAAAGCTGCAATCGAAATAGCGCTTAATGGTTTTGGACCGTTTCCACTGGACCACATAAAGTACAGTCACCACACAAATCACATTTTAGAAAATCATTAAAAATTTTATAAAATTATTTATTCTCATTTTTGCTGGTATTTCATCTACATAAAGATATATTTTTATTCATTATTATTCTACTCATCGTTTTGCCGACGCATCCGTTCGGTTTCCAAATTCGATATATATTACAGTCCACTACGGTCAAATTCGTTGACCAACACGATATCCTTCGTGACTCGTTCTAGCTCAATCCAGCTATGCCCACAGATCCTGCTAAAAGCAGCCACAAAACCGATCGTCTAGCAGTGCCTCGTCGATCCACGTCGCCATCTACTCCGCTATCTAATTCCAAGGTATCCCGCAATACCGACACCGTCAAGCGTTCCTCCAACGCTCAATCATCACTAGGCCTTTCCGGCACTACGCCCAAAAGAGCATCCGTCTGCAGTCGCATTCCCTCGCCCGCGCACTCCGACTCTAGCTCCCGATCAATTCCACGCGTCACGGTTTCCGCTCCCACCTCAAAAACAACAACCCGATCCGAGTCCCAGCGACTGTCCGAAGCAGCTGACATGTCCGTAAACCACTTTATCGCCGCTTGTGACGGTCTGACCGATTTCGAGGTCAACATAATGGGCTCCCTCGAGGGTGACGTGCCATTGTTTTCGATGAAAATGCACTTGGAGCAGACAAAGGTCCTGTGGAGCAGAGTCGAATCCGAGTACTTGTCATGTACCAGAGCCCTTACGGCTGACGCGAGCGAAGAAAGCAAGTCCGATTTGGTGACGGTGCAATCCAAATATGCATACGTATACATGGTGTACGTACGGTGCGGTAGCACTTTAGGAGAACGCATAGAGCGACTCCAGTCGTCCACTACAACTCCTGCGTCCCAGAACGCCCCCGAAATCCGAGAAGAGCACGTCCATGCTGGCTATCTGCTACCTCCGTGTGAGGTGGACGTGTTTACAGGCGACTATAATCAGTGGCCCACGTTCCGCGACCTGTTCACAGCCTTGTATGTGGACAATCCTAGGTTGGCACCAGTTGGAAAGCTGTATCATCTGGTGTCCAAAACGCGCAACGAGGCAAAGTCAATTGTTTCCAGTTTCCCACTCACTAATGATGGTTTCCATGCGGCTTGGGAGAATCTTCAAGCTCGGTTTGAAAACAAGAGACAGCTTGTTGCCAGCCAGATGAAAATTCTCTTCAACCTTCCAGCAGTCGTTCAAGAGACTTGCGCCGCCCCGAAAGATATTCAGACCACCATCCAAGGGTGCTTAACCACGCTCACGCGATCCGGTGTTAGCACGGAGAACTGGGACGTCTTGTTGGTCGCGCTGTGTACATCCAAACTGCCCAACGCCACCATCGCATTATGGGAACAATCCATCCCAAACAAGACTGACCTCTCATCTTGGTCCGACCTGAACAACTTTCTAATAGATCGGTATCGCGTTCTAGAAATGTTGGAAGGTCGAAAGCCCACTCCTGCGCTACAAGTAATCCCAGCAGCCGTCCGCAAATCTGGGCCTCCGACAAGATTCCAGTCTTTGACCACTACCGTCACTGTCAATAAGGTCTCCTGTCGATTGTGTGGCGGAGAGAACCATCCGATCCGCGTCTGTCCAAAATTCGCCGATATGCCCGTGCAAGACCGAGTGGCGGCAATTAAACATTTTAAGTTATGTCTCAATTGCTTTGCACGTGGCCATACATTGCGAGAGTGTCCTAGTGTCCATAGTTGCCGCGTATGCCAGGGAGCGGCACCACACACTTTTGCATCGCATCAACATTTCCACAGTGACGACTTCCAGTGTGCAGCCACCAAAAATAAATCCTCGGCGACAACGAACAAATGCTCTCCCTGCAGAGTCAGTTGAGCGCCCTAATCCAAGCCATGGCCTCCAGAAGTTCCGAATATCCACGCCTCGTAAAGGTTTGCTGGGTACGGCCATGGTAACTATACGACATCAAGGTGCCGAATTCCAAGCACGCGCCTTGATAGACACCGGATCTGGAGGGAACATTCCTATCCAAGAGGATGTTCGATCTGGTGAGACCCCGGTTCCGTGTCACTGACGCTGAAATCAGTGGCACTCTCCAATTGTGTTGCCACCAACTCTCAAAAAGTTTGCGAACTGAAAATCTCTTCTCCTAGAGATCCTTCCAAGCACGTGGAAGCGTACGCATTTGTCTTGCCCAACCTTCCTAGCGCGATTCCTTCCTGCCCGGTTCCCACAAAGATAAAGGAGGAGCATTCCGCGTCTTCCTTTTGGCAGATCCACATTTCCACGAAAGTTCTCCAGTAGACTTGATCATCGGTGTGGATCTTCTCCCCGCGTTTTAGGAAAAGCGCATCGAAAAGGGCATCTGCGGGTCCCTCCTTGCTCTAGAGACTATATTCGGGTGGATTCTGTGCGGTCCCACAGTTGAGCCGACCACTGGGTCCACGTCTGCAGCTCAAATTTCCGCGTCTCCAAAAACCGCTCGTCCCAGCCTCGAAGGAAGCGATGGACTTCATCGAGAGAACTCCTACCTGTGCAAGGTCTGCGGAGGAGTTCATGCGCTTCGGAAATGTCGGCAGTTCCTCAATCTCTGCGCGACAAGACGACTACAGGCAGTATTAGACCACAAATACTGTCCCAACTGCCTCGCCCACGAGCACTCCACAGGATTGTGTCGAAGCAAATCAGACTGTCGCCGGTGTGGTGAGAAACACCATACCCTCCTCCATCCCACGGCTTCCGAAGCACGACGATGTGCTTCACAGAGGAATCCACCGCAACGAGTCTCGTCCAACTCTAAATGCTTACCCCGAGCGCCCACGAGGCATACCTCTATCCTGAGGTCATCCAATTCAATTATGTGTCCAGTTCGGGCGGAACTCCCTTAGTTCGGCGCTCCAGAACGTTGCTGCTCCCCATCCTTACCAGTCCACCCGGGCTATTGCAACTTGTTGCAAGGGGGCGGTATGTTCACGCCAGAAAGGGTGACCAGCGGGGAATGAAGAGGGCTTTTGCCATTATCCTCGAACGGGCACACTAGTATAATTACTAGGCGAGTTCTATGGAAAACTCCATCTTAGCAAGTTGGTTTTTCCATCCCCGGTATATAATATCCGCATCCGAGATCTTTCTTGGCCTCTTAATTTTCCAAAACACTTTTATTCGTAAACGCCTTAACATTGTGAACCGGTCGGTGACTAATATTACAATAAATCTGGCCTGTGTTTAAATCGAGTTAACGCGCGTTTTAATTTCCTTCCACTTGGGTAATAAGTCTGGGCTCTCAGATCAGAAGCTTCGCCCCGCTACAAACA
>JAWNOQ010000085.1:0-12528 GCA_035045865.1 Drosophila austrosaltans
AATAAAAAAAAAAAGAGAAAAGATGCAGAATGAGCCAAACATGTTAATAAAATAAGTACATGTTTTGTTTGAAAAGATGCTCAATATCTGCCAAAAAAATGTCCGAAAAGAAGCTTCGATGAATCGCCAAATTTGAAAAGATGCCTACAATGGCCAACAAAAAAAAAAGATGAGAGCCGAGCCAAAAAAAAAAAAAAATAATAAAACAAAAAAAAATTATATATGAATAATACATATAAAATAATCAAAGAGCTACGTAAACATAAATTTTGAGGGAGGAGAAGCTTTGGTCTCCCGAAGAAAGGGGAAATGTGAGGAAAGATATAATACATCTTACCACACAAATACATGAAAATTCATAATATATGCTTAATAATACATATTACCACACAAATACATGAAACACATAAGCTATATTGTTATTTACTTAAATCACTCCCTCACATCTTAGCAAAATATAAGTGTACATGATATACATAATGTTGCTCGCCCAGCCAATATGTGCAAGCGTATGTTCGTAACATATAATATGTTAGCAACATGGCGAGAGCTTAGCAACATTAAAGCAGCTAAGCTTAACGTCGCGAACCATGGTAACATAAGCTGAGCGCTAGCAACATACGTGAGATACATATACGCGTGCATACATGCAAGAACGTATAAACACAAACAAAACAAGAGAGAGCGAGCTGAGAATGCGTGAGAGCCAGCCCAAACGATCATATGTTCGTAAACAAACATCGAACATATGATCGTAAACAAATAATGCAACGGCGGAATAGAAATGTCATCGGACTTTGTTGCGATGACGTCAGTGGAATACACCAGAAGTTAGGTTGTAGGCTGATGCGGGCGGGCGGGATGCATAAGCATTACCGAAAGCAAAAAAGGAAACAAAAGAAACGAAATTCTCACGCATGAGAATTATAGACAATTGTGGGCTTAAAGCGGGAGGGTGGCAGTGTATAAGCATTGCCGAAATGTCAAATTTACACAAACACACGAACACAACCGAAGCTACGCTCAGAAAGCTGATGATGGAACAGCTTATTGGCTGAAACGGGAGGGCGGCAATGCAGAAGCATTGCCGAAATATAAAATGCACACACTCACATACGCAACCAACCGAAAGCCACGCTCAGCGAGCAGCTTTCGGAATAGCTTGTAGGCTAAAGCGGGATTGCGGCAATGCATAAGCATTGCCGAAAACGAAACCAAGAACTGCGCTCAGAGTATACGATCGGCTCGTGAGCGGGAGAGTGACGGCCGAGAAGGCGTTGCTGTGCGTGTATGGGTGAGCTTTGATGGGTGTGAGAACGCCGCTTAACATGTGGTGGTGTATCAGCGGCAAATTGATGGATGGTTTGACAGCCACTGGAAAGTGGCTGCAACAACGTAAATGAAGAGAAATTGTTAAGGGCGGTATAATTTGAATAAAATCAAATTAAATTTACAACATAAAAGGGGAATTATTGCTAATTTAGAGACATTATCGTTCATTTATATATAATTTTACATTTATATTTTCAGTATGTGTTAGGAGTTTATAGTTATTTATATTTTCTTATATTTATTCAATATAGCCATGTATATCATTTAATTAATCAGTTATGTTAATTTTATTATATTGTATTAGGAAAAATTGTAATTTACTCTTAAGTATTAAAAAGAGAGATGCATGGTGGATAAAAGTGGCGGCGGTGGCGGAAATCGTGGGGCCAGCGCGAGACCAGGAGAGAGCCGAAAAGGAGACGCCGTTGGCAACCAAGGCTGGGAGTTCAGCAGACCAACAGGCGACGCGTGCAAGGTGAAAGAATTTCACAATGCATAGCAACAAGAAAGCTATGCTGGATGAGCGGCAGAGAAAGCCGATCGGAGGAAACGAGCGTTGGAAAGTTTTCAAGATAAAACGAAAACTGATGGAAAAGTACCCGTAACGGGTCAGAAGTTCCCGCTACGCGTCCTGATTGGATCAAGATGCCTATAAATACCGCACGGCTGAGACCAGAGGGATAACTAGTGCGTGAGTGAAGGGATATGAAAAGCGAAGTACCAAGTGAAGAAACAAAAAGTGAAGCCTATAAGCGCAGTTAAAAATCAAGTAAAATCAGGAGAAAAGAACGACATCCTGCGAGATCAATAGAAGTGAGTCCTTGGGGGAATCGGCGGTCAAGCAAAGGGTAACTACAAGCAGCGAATTAAAGACTAGGAGTTATTCCTAGCATCGAAGAGAAGACTAGGAGTTTATTCCTAGCAATTAGTCAAAGACTAGGAGTTATTCCTAGCACCAATGAAAAGACTAGAGAGCATTCCCAGCATCAGCAAGAAAAGACTAGGAGTTATTCCTAGCACCAATAAAAAGACTAAAGGAGTATTTCCTAGCAGCCAGGCAAAGACTAGGTGCTATTCCTAGCAGCCAGGCAAAGACTAGGAGTGATCCTAGCACAGATAGGAAGACCAGGAGTATTCCTGGCACAGGCAGGATCGACTAGGAGTATTCCTAGCACAGAATAAGCAAGACCAGGAGTATTCCTGGCATAGTGGGGGAAGACTAGGAGATATTCCCAGCAAATTATAGGAGAATAGCAGTCGATAGGACAGAAAGGCGAGACCTGGAGTATTCCTGGCAACATAACCAAAACTACCTGCTAAAGTTATTCTCGCTTGATCATCAAATTTCCACAATCTCGGACGTGCATCTGGCAGCAGCAAACACTGAAATTAATCCTTGCCACCGCCAGCCAAAAACCACGCGATAACACATACAAATAATTGTTTAACATAGGCCGAATTATTAATAAATCCACCGATTTGCATATTCAAAATTTCAACAAACGAATCTTATTATTTCACCAGCGCACATATAAATTTCTTGTGCCGAACCTCGACACCTGAAATCCGGCTCTGCCGAGCAACAGGACGAAAAAGGATCGTTACAACTGGCGCCCAACGTGCTTAACTGGTGAAAAGGATTGTCGAACTCTGTTTGTAAGTTCTGCTCCCAGCACTGCTGCACATAGCTCAAGACGCGGCAGTGATTGCTTTTCCAATGGAGCTACTCGTGACTTTGCGCATAGTAGTCTCACGGAAATCTGTCCGTTTTTGTATGTAGCCCGGATGTAAACAGCAGCTCCATATGCCTTTTCTGAAGCGTCTACAAAGGTGTGTAATTGACGCGTAGTTGGCACCTTTTTGTCGTATATGTGCCTGGGCATTTGCATTCGATTTAATTCTTGCAAAACCACACGATATACTTCCCACTGATTTTCCAGATTAGCTGGTAACTCGGCATCCATTTCCAATTTTATGAACGCTATGTGTTGCAGTAGGATTTTGGCACGTACGACTACAGGCGCAAATAGTCCCAATGGATTAAATATTTGCCCTATTTCATGTTAAGATTCCCCGTCTTGTGATTCCTCTCATGTGTCGCTGGGCCTTTCCACAAAGCTTGTCCTCTTTAGGCATCCAAGTTATACCTAAAGTTTTCACCATAATTGATCCAGTACATCACCTAAATTAATGCTACAGCATGTGTCGTCACTTGGGATGTCCTCCAGTAGCTGTCCATTGTTTGAGCACTTTTTTCTTAGATTGAATCCGGCTGGTTTCAGGATTTTAACGATTTCTTGCCTGATTTGCAGTGCTTCTGCCAAGCTGTCTGCTCCGGTAAGGCAATCATCCACATAGAAATCATTTTTTAGTGTAGTTGCTCCAGCGGCAAATTTTTCCTTGTTTTTAATTGCCAAATATTCCAAACTTTTTGTTGCGAGGAATGGAGCCGACGTTGTTCCATATGTGACTGTCTTCAAACGATATCATTTTGGTTGGCCACCCCCGCACCCCTTTGCCCCCCCCCTTTACCTCATTTGGGCTGTATCTCCAGACAATCATTTGGTTAGAGGGATCATCTGGATTAATCCAAACTCGCCAGTACATTTTCTCTATGTCCGCAGTGAAGACATATTTATGTGTCCTAAACCTCAGTAGGATTGAAAATAGCTGACTTTGTACCACTGGTCCTGGGTACAAGATATCATTCAAAAGACTTTCCTGATGATGTTTTACATGAAGCATCAAATACCACTCTTAATTTTGTTGTGGTACTGTCAGGTTTAAGTACACAATGATGCGGTGTGAAGTAATGCTGCTTTGGTATTTCTTTCTGGCAATACTTCTTTCATGTGTCCAAGCTGTTCATATTCCTTCCTGGAGCACACATATTCAGCCTTTATTTCTGGGCTCATCCTTTTTTCCAGTGATAGGAACCTCCTAACAGCCACATCCACGAGACTCCCCCAGCGATGAAGAGTCTTCAGCAAATGGCAGTTTTACAACCAATCTTTCTTCCGCAGCTTTATGTAAATTGTCCAAGAAATGCTTTTCGCAATATTCTTCCTCTGCACCTTTGTGTATTTTTTCAGGTTCCAAAGGTATCCAGTTTCCAGAAACGCTCCAACAGTTCATCAGGCTTGGTCGCCACCATACAAGTAGCAGGTGCAGATGTAGCCATATTTATCTTTCCAGCAATGATCCAACCAAATTCTGAATTTTGGAGAGTTGGACACTTATTCTGTTTTACTTGTCCCTATAATAATATTGAGAAATGGTGATCTGCTCCTAGTAATAAATCGATTTTACTAGTCTTGTTGAAGTTGGGATCTGCCAGGTGTATGTTTTTCGGCAAGTCAAACTTCTGATTTATTGCTTCAGTGGGTTGATCTGCTACAATGTGCAGCAGCACAAATGCTTCCACTCTTGTACTGAAATCGGTGTATTTTGATTTCACAAGTACATTTACTCTGGACCTACTGATCTGTGGTTGCCCTCCTACTCCTTCGATTCGTAGCGATGCCTTTTCTATTTTCAATGATAATTGCTTTACTAATCTCTCTGAGATTAGATTGACCAGGGAACCACTATCTAGGAGAGCACGAAATTCTCCTTCCCGCTCATTGGTGCTTTTAACAATTACCCTGGCTGTCGCTAGTAAGGTGTAATTTTTCTGGCTTCCGTATGTGGATGCAGCTGAGGCCGCGGTTGTTATATTTGGTTTCATGTTGTTGTTTCCAAATGCAACAATGTATTGTGTTTTTCATCGCACTTCAAGCATCCCTTCCGGGTACAAGCCTTTGACATGTGGTCAGTTTTAAAGAAAACGGTGATACACATTCTCTGTCGCTGTACCCAGTTTAAACGTTCTGCTGCAGATTTAGTTTTGAATTTATCACACTGAAACAGTTTGTGATTCAATTTACTACAGAACGGACATGAAGATGAGTTTGTGCCAGACGCTGATGCACATATTTTGTACTTTTCTCTGGTTCCCTTGGTACCAATCGCCTCTAGGGCTAGGAAACGTTGTTCCAAAAATGCCAGGGAACTCCTTGGTCTTCTGCAATTCCCTTGTATCGGAAAGGGATTGTTCATATAAAGTGTGGGTAAGTCTATCTAATTTTTCTCGTCATATGGAAAATTATAGTGGAATTCCAAGTTTTCTGTGTCAATACCAATATTCTTTAAGGCTTGCAAAGATTCGCCAAAAATATTATCATAATGAGAGGATTCTTTATTGACAGAGCGTCGTTTCCAATGTTAGGATGATCAAATAACTTTTCGAAAAGCACCGTAACCAGCTTTACGCTTATTGCTGAATCGTTCTTGCGGCATTTTCCAAGCCGTGTCATAATTGGCTTCTGTTAATTCCAGATGCCTTATTAACCTTTCCGCTTCTTCGGAAAGATTTGCCTTCAGGTACCACATTTTTTGTACCGCAGGCACGTTTGATTCATGCACCATCTTTGCAAAGATGTCATGAAATTGTTGCCATTTCAAATAGTTTCCATCAAACTTTGGAATGGATATTTTTGGTAATTGGAGTGCCGACCCTGCTTGTACAGGCACCTCCTTTTCTGCTGTTATGGCAAAGTTGAGCACTAACTTCTCGGCGTCCACATACGCATTGAAGTCATTTCCAATGCTAACAGGTTCTGCTACTGCCTTATATATTTCAAAGTGGATTAGTTCAATCTCTTTCCACGGTTTTTCATTGATTGGCTTGTAGTGAACTTTTCCTTCAGATATTATCTGATTCAAAATTCGAAAAAATGATGCAATCATTGCCTTCTGTTGGCGCATCAGTGGCACTATCTTTTGCCGCTCTCCTTTCTGATCGGCCTCTGATTCCTCTTCCAGTTTGAGTATCTGAGCCTTCCAGATTTTTATAATTTCATCCACCGTCTTTTTCATCTTGGGGTGGTACTCTTTTTTGAAGTAGTCGTGGTCAGATGGTTGATGATTCAATTTTTCCATCAACTCCTGATGACCTTTCTCAAAGTTCTCCCATGGGTACTCCATCATTTCCAATTTTTTCTGCAAAGTATGACACCTTCGTCTTCCTTGCGGGAGAATCCTTTTTGTAATTACGGATCGTCGACTGAATGGCGTCCTCCCCGTTCTGTTTGTTGAGCGTAGATCTCCTCCATGATGTTAGCTTACCTTGACCCGTTGGGAGTATTTGTTTATGTTCCAGGAACAAAAGTACGCTCCGACTCGCACTTAATATGTGGTCAAAAAAAAAAAAAAATTCGCCGTTTATCACTAGTGATCTTTTGTGTAAATTAGTCAGACCTTAATTTCGGTCCGGCTGATTGTTCTAGTAAATATTTTAATTTACCCAATCCACTTTTAATTTATTGGTGCAATGCAAAATAAATTTATGCTGACTTGTCTATCACAGTGACATAGGTCAGTACCTGCCGCATAAGGGGGATTTTATTTTTTTGGTTTGTTGCCCGCTAAACTGCTGACAGCTTAAAATTGCTCCACAATTATTGTGTAATAATAATATAATGATGTATATATTATTTATTTTAAAATATTCTGGCGTGGTTCTGGTCGCCAAGTTGACCAATTGACACAATACTGATTTACTTGTCAAACCCGCAGAATGTATATGTATTTTGTGAAATCAATTAAAATTTATCAACAACACAGCACATTAGCTTTGAATGTTGTTGCATGGACTTGGTCTTATTAATTTTATATATATGTATGTTTTTCTGCTGTGATTCTAGTCGCCAAATTGACTAGGTGACAAAGTGCTGACTCGGTCAGTTGTCTCACAAACAGAAGTAATTGTTTCCTGGTATACAGTCGGAACGTTGACTTGTATACACTAATGCAATTATCACCAAGTGATCAATTGCTACGAATTTTCGGGACCCCGGATTGATGCCAGACTGCAACCCGTGCCCTCGCAAAGGAATATCAATTTTTTTCCAAAGCGTAGTATTAATAAGACGATTATCTTATTGCCTTGTTGACCAAGTCCGTTTTGCGCGTTGTTTAAATTGGTCGCCTTGTTGACCAAAGTCCTTTTGCGCGTTGTTTATATTGGTCGCCTTGTTGACCAAAGTCGGGGTCACCAAAATGTTTTGAAATAAAAACGCAAATAATATTGCAGGGTATATATATGTATATTTATTTATATTTTTATTTATTATAATAAAGATGCCCCTAGAACATAATCTAGTGGCATAGGGCTGTCGCAACCAACACTTGAATTGGGTGGACCACGAAGGGTTGGGAATTTATATTGTAACTGGGGGCCAAAGACACAGCGATGCACACCCGTTGCTTACAGATATTGAATTCTAATTAGCCTAAGAACTAGACTCTACTTATATAGGCCCCGCAAACACAATGTGCGATGATAAGCCAATAAAGCAAAGATATTACCCAAAGAACCCGATGATGCAAGGCATCATAAATGAAAAGGTCGATGAGTTAATGGCAATGGTATACATCGAGCGGTCAAACAGCCCGTACAGCTCACCAATAGTAATGGTGAAGAAGAAGCAAACGGGGAAGTGGAGGCTGTGCGTTGACTTCAGACAAATAAATGCAAAGTCAATAAAGGACGCGTACCCAATGCCAAGAATAGACTACATATTAGATTAGTTGCGAGAGGCGAGGTACATCAGCAGTCTAGATCTGAAGGATGGCTACTGGCAAATCCCGTTGGAAGTAAACAGCAGGAAAATGACGGCGTTTACTGTACCCGGTAAAGGACTGTACCAATGGAAAGTAATGCCATTCGGGTTACACTCAGCCTCAGCAACATTTCAGAGGGCTTTGGATATGGTGGTTGGACCAGAAATGATGCCGCATGCATTTGCTTACCAAGACGCTATAATAATCGTGAGTCGAACCATAGAGGAACACAAGGCACACCTGCGAGAAGTGTTCAGGAGACTGAAAGAAGCAAACCTGCGGATAAATCCAGAGAAATGCCAATTCTTTCGAAAGGAACTGAGGTTCCTAGGCCATCGAGTAACTGAGCTGGGAATTGGTACAGATCCGGATAAGGTAGCTGCTATAGCTGAATTAAAACCTCCGAAAAACACGAAAGAGCTACGTCAGTACCTAGGCGTGGCATCATGGTACAGAAGATTCGTTCCAGGATTCGCAACACTGGTGCAACCATTGAACTCCCTGTTAAAGAAGAAAACGAAATGGATATGGGAAGAGAAACACCAGGAGGCATTCAATATGGTGAAAGAAAAACTAGTAGCCGACCCAGTTTTGACTTGCCCAGACTTCTTAAAGATGTTTATACTCCAAACTGATGCAAGCAACTATGGAGTAGGGGCAATTCTAACTCAGAACACGGAGGAAGGGGAACGAGTCATATCCTATGCCAGTAGGACTCTAAATCAGGCTGAACAGAACTATTCAGCTACAGAAAAAGAATGCTTGGCAATAGTATGGGCAGTCAGAAAGCTAAAACCGTACTTGGAGGGTTACCATTTCAAAGTGGTAACAGATCACATGGCATTAAAGTGGCTGAATAGTATTGAAAGTCCTACAGGGCGGATCGCAAGGTGGGCATTGGAATTACAGCAATACGACTTCGAAATAAAGTACCGCAGAGGCAAATTAAACATTGTGGCAGATGCTCTGTAAAGACAGCCATTGGAGACGTGCCGACGGATGGAAGACAACAGCATACGAGTCAGGCAAGCGAACAATGGATGTGAATGGATGAGTGAAATGTATAAAAAGATTAAAAACAATCCGCAAAAATACACAGACTACTTATCCGAGAACGGGCAATTGAATCGAAACATACCTCACAGAGCGGGCAACGAAGACGTAGTAGCATGGAAACTGTGCGTTCCAAAAACGCTAAGACCGCAGGTAATAAACGAGAATCACAACACTCCGACGGCAGGACATACAGGCTCAAGGAAAACAATTGCGCGAGTGGCGGCAAGATACTACTGGCCGGGAATGCAAAGGGACATTCGTGCATAAGTAAATAAATGCGAAAGTTGCCAAATGTATAAATCAAGTCAACAACAGGCAGCTGGACGTATGTTGACCCAAATTCCCGAAGAACCATGGGCAACCGTGTGCGCAGATTTTGTCGGCCCACTACCAAGATCAATACATGGCAATTCTGTTTTACTTGTAATAATAGACAGATTCTCAAAATGGACTGAATTAATACCAATGAGGAAAGCGTCAGCAGAAAACTTGGTCAAGGCGTTCAGAGAACGAATACTATGCAGATTCGGGGTACCGAAGGTAGTAATAACAGATAACGGTGTACAATTTGTAAGCAAAATCTTTAAAAATATGCTACAGGAATGGGGATCGCCCCACCAATTAACAGCACCCTATACGCCACAAGAAAACCCAACCGAAAGGGCAAACAGAACAGTCAAAACAATGATCGCCCAATTTGGAGAAGGGAACCAGCGAAGATGGGACGAATTGTGGCCTGAACTAATGTTGGCCGTGAACTCCAGCGTGTCAGATGCAACAGGATATGCAGCAATGACCATAACTCAGGGAAGAGAGCCGAGATTGCCTGGAGCAATATATGATACGCTAACGACAGGAACAGGCAAGCCGGACCACAAACTTCAAGATATGGAAAAGCGCATGAAAGAGATAGGTACGCGAGTACGTAGAAATCTGGAAAAGGCGGCACAAGCCCAGGCAAGGCATTACAACCTGAGACGACGAGAATGGAGGCCACGAATCGGAGATATAGTATGGGCAAAGGAACATTACCTGTCAAATGCAGCGAGATGCCAAGCGATATGGAGGGCCATATAAGATAAAAGGATTTACATCACCTGTAATATGTAAATTGATACATATAGTGAGCGGAAAATCAAGAACGGCCCACATAAGCGAATTAAAAGCGCAGGCAAAACCAGAGGCAAACACAGAAGACCAACAAGAAATATAATTCTCCAAATCCGATTTCATCATTTTTCAGCTAAGCCGAGACGGACAAGTTGGACCGGCCGGACAACGAGGAAGTTAAGGCGTGGCAGATTTTTGCTGGAAAAGGACAAGGAGAAAATGCCAAGCAAATAATGTTTATACATGTATATTTTTTTTGTAAACATATTGGTATGTATAAAATAAGAGATATACAGAAGAATATCAAAATAACAAATTATGCTATACATACAATACATATATATACATTTGGTTGAGCATATCATGCCATATATACAATACATATATATACATGTGCAAATATTCCAACAATACATGTGCAACAAATTCCAAAAAAAACAAATATATATACATGTATAAAAACACAACAAAATCAGAATGGTACAGCAACATCATCATGCAGAAAATTCGCAAAAACAATGGCTCTAAAACTGTAGGAATCGACCGTACTCAGTTGGTATATTAAAAAAAAGAAGAAGAATATAAAAAGAGAGCAATGAAATGAAGATCCGCGATTGGTCGATTTATACGAATACGCATAAAAGAAAAGAGAAATTGCATCCGCAATACCAAATCGTATATAAATTGAGAAAGTATAACCACAACAGGTGCGGCGAATTCGCGAGAGAGCGCTCACACGCATAGTGTAGGTGTGAAATGCACGCACGTAGTCAATACGCATAAAAGAGAAATTGCATTCGTAATATCAAAAGCGAACATAGAGCGAGAAAGTGCATCATCACACGTATAGGAGAATCTACAAGAGAGCACTCACTCGCACCGTTGTGAGAGCAGGCGAAATGCACATAATGCGTGGTGCATCGTAAGCCGAAGATGCGTAAGCATCGGTCAAGCAGAGGCAATGCGAGGTTTCATGGTCAACGCCGCCAGAAACGAAAATCACTTTTAAAAATCAAGCACCATGAGCGGACGCAAAATGCAATTAAACAAAAATGATGAAGAGGCTTTGCAATTATTGGCATCGCCATATGTATCCGAAGAGGGTTTGTCGGAAGAGGAGTCCGATGGCGATGAGCCGGTACCTAATGGGCCGGTCATCGTCATCTCTTCCGACGAGAGAGAGGAAGAGCACGAGAGGAGCGATGATGAGGAGATGATGGATGAAGAAGACGAGGCCAACTTCGAGGATGAAGGCATAGTCGCCGACAGCCTGGCGGGGCTATTCGCAGAGGTCGAGGAGGAGTTAGAGCGCATGGGGATGCGCATAGGTGTCCAAATGGAGGACTCTCTAATGGTGCAGGAGGCACCGGATGAAGTGGTGTATCTAGTATCCAGCGATGAGGAGGAGCCGGCTCAAGCGTGGGAGCCAGCGAGGTCACCAACGCCTCACATAAGCACAAATCCGGCATTTTATGCCGAATATAGTATGCCGGAGGGCACTCCACCACCAAACCCAGCATTCTGGCACGAGTTTTGCGTGCCGCACAGCAGCGATGACGAGGCGGCCGAGCCAGAATACTGGCAGGAGGAGCCCGCGATGGATGAAGCGGCCACCGACGACATCTCTGGGCCACCACGGCGTGAACAGTGGATGGAGTCGGTGCGCCAGGGCGAGGTTTGGGTGCACCGGGCCACCACCGTGTATGAGTGGGCGGAACCAGCAACAAACCAACAGACGGATGCCTACCAGGGCCAAAAAGGGCCCCAAGAACAGCAACACCAACAACAAATGCAACAACAACAATAGCCGATAGCCTTCCAGAGCCAAAAAGGGCTGTCACAACAGCAACAACAACAGCAACAACAACAACACGGAGCCTGCCAGGGCCAAAAAGGGCTACCGCCTAATACGAGGGACCCGAGGCGCCTAAAAAGACAAACGTCAGCGCCAATGGAACGCCAGGCGCCACTTAGGCCCACCTTTAATCGGCAGAGGTCGGTGCCAGTGCCATCAAGGCATCAAAGGTGGCACGAAATAGAGGAGGTAAGATGGCCACTCGCCGTAGTAATGGCCGTACGAGAGATGGGCGGTGAGGCTTGCCAGGCCCAAGTAGTGTGGGTCGGCCGAGTGCGATACCGCATTAGGATGGCGAGGGGACGCGCACGGGTGTTGGAGGAGGTGCTGTAGGTTTAAGGGCGTAAAAATAATATAGTTTAGATTAGGAAAAAAATTTGAAATTTAGGGAATAAGTTTAGATTAGGAGAAAAATTTGAAATTTAGGGAATAAGTTATATTAGGAGAAAAATCTGAAATTTAGGAAATAATTTAGGCTTAGGAGAAAAATATGAAGTGTAGTAGTAAGATGA